>MU159857.1:290937-303986 GCA_015888305.1 Antheraea pernyi | reverse complement strand
TTGCAAACTCACACTAAGCACACAGATAGCTGATGGATCGCTGTGAGCTTAAATGTCAACAACAAAGAGCACAGAATTGAAATGCGCTGATGAGTAATTTTTTGTTTATATGTAATGAGTTCGTATACATACTGCAATGGTATCCTTATTCTTTACTACTGTTATAAGGCTCAAGAGTCAAATATGAGCCCAGATAATGAATATATATAGCGCTCGCTTACACTCACCTCCCGGCTTGTAATAATACCACGTGGCTCGAAAGCGGTCCAGCGTGTTGGCTTCACCGAAAGTTTACACTGAAGATAGGATTCAAATTCACAAATAGATATTCATTTCGTAAACAAGAATAATTAAAAACTGGATATCCTAATCATAAGCCAATGTGAGTTAATAACTACTTAATCAATCATCGTAAAATTTTGCATTATCTAGAAAAAATACTGGTCCCATGAGAAAGAAGAAAATCTTTTACCACATTAATGCAAGCGAAGATACGGGCAAAAGCTAGTTTACTTTAAAATTAATGATACATAACACCATTTGCATGACAGCGGCGACCGGCGATGGATAGTATGTCACTCGGCGGTCGCCATTGTTTTTGGATTGTACTATGCTTACCATCAGGCACAGTGCAGTCACTTTGCCGTGCTACAATAAAAAAAAAAAAGTTGTTTCGCCCAACCTGGTGTAAAATTTTATCGTGATACGTTGCTCTTGATTTTGTTTCTCCATTTTCGTGACGAGCACCATCAACACACGGCTACTCAACACGACGCAGCAGGCGAACTAAACAAGCTAGAGCGATGGTAAATATATCAATGGAGAGGGGAAGGATGCTGGGGAACGGCAAGGGAATTTCAAGGTTTACCACAAGCGCGCCAATAAAATCAGTCTTATTAATAATAAGATACGGGCAAAAGCTAGTTTACTTTAAAATTAATGATACATAACATGTTTCCATTTTAGTTTGGTGTTGTAATAAGTGTAAAGTTTGATATTAAACGCAAAGCCTTCGTTCATGGATACAAATTGGAAAAGCTTACGTTAAGTGAAACGCAATTCTTCAGTGTCTGAAACTAACATCCGCACGTCAGAACGAAGCTTCGTCTTAAATGAAAACTAATTTTAATATTTATGAATACGCTGTTATTCCAATTTACGCTAACTTTGTAATATGAGCAACACGGATACTAGTAAAATGACTGTGACAAATCAATTTAAAAGTACTTTATTCAATTTAGACCATGAAAAGGCACTTATGAACGTCAGTCATATAACAACCCAGTTCTCGAGAAGAACCAACAAAAAACTCGATTTGGTTTATCTTTTCATCATACATAACAAGACATATGTATATAAACGTATAGTTACATTTGTTTTTGGCGGACGCATAGAGATGGGCGTCATTTGCAGACGTGATCATCGTTCACATATTGATCCACCCTACAATACCTACCCCGCTTGACATGGTTCTTGAACTTACTGCCAAATCGGTAATGTGCTTTGGGTCTATGTCCCAATATGTCATTACTGGCCACAAAAATATAGTTTGTCTAGTAATATAATAGAAATGTATTGCTTGTGGATATTTTACTGCAATGCTTATTGCCTCTCCCGAGAAAAAATATGAGTTTATGTTAATTACTAAGCCATAATACGGTATTACGTCGTATATGATAGTTTTGTATAAATATTTTGTACATATTCGCATATACTTCAAAAATATTTGTCTGGAATTTCAGGTATATTTCTGTGGTTCTCTTTAAATGTTGCCAATTACACTTAATGTAAAAGCAGTGCGTGTACGAGTGTCTACACTGGGAGGAAATGATACTTCTTGGGCGTTTTTTTATGTCATAGGTGGGTCACCTGATGTTAAGTGGTCACCACCGTCCATAGACACTAGCAACACCAGGTGAGTCGCAAGAGTGGGGGAGAGGAGAGGAAGAGAGGGGAGAGGGGACGTTGGCCACCGACGCTCTCACTGATCGAACGGAACGCAACAATGCAAGCACTGTTAATTCAAGTCGGTTTTTTGTGAAAGGGTAGTACTACCCCGGGCGAGCCGACCCATTCATGCTGAAACCAGTAATAGCTTCAGCGTGGCTCTACCACCTACTAACATATTATATGTATTAATCTATATATATACATGAGAATGCTCATAAACTATATATCTACTATACGAAGTCCCGTAGTATGAATACTTAACTATACTTTTACTCACTTTGGTGTACTACAGACCCAGCCAGACACTTATACATACTTACACAGACACACAATTACATACCTACCTTACGTTTAACTCGTAACTAATTTTTTTCCCTACCGTGCCATAAGAATCTTAACTCCAATAAATTATAACATATTAGTCCACTATTGAGTATAAGAGCCTTTGAGTCTTGCCATTATAACCATTACATAGCATTCTACATGTAGTCCCCGCCTGTCCCTTGTCTCATGTCGTCGCTTCATCGAGCACTAGGTTGTATAGGCACCTGTGATTATTTTGTTCTATGCATATTTTGAAGTGATGCCGGTTTAGTTGGTAGCGTGTTGGGACATAGCGTCGTACGTAGGTTCAAATCCATGCAACTGAGTTGGAGCTTTCGATGAAGGAATACATCGTGATGGTATCACAGCATGGTGATAAGGCTTTTTCTATGTCCAGCTGGCTAACTACCACCCTCGTTGGTGTGTTCCAGTAGCCGCATTTGAGAGTCAATACCGATCTAGGTTTAGCGTGTTTGCCATCTAGAACACACCGTCATTTAATATCAGATAAGATTGTGACCAAGCTCTAAAACTTGTAAAGTACAGGTAGTCCTCGACTTACGTCGTTTCGATTTACGCCGTTTCAAGTTACGTCGAACTTTGTTTTGGCATTATTCCTCAAGCATACGTCAATTGTTTCGATTTCCGGCATAGGAGAATTCATTTGTCGCGGGGATTCACATGCCACTGATTTTGTTCAGTTAGTTCATGGACAACGGACAATCAAGACGTAATACATTAGTTTTTTTACATCTTTGACATTTTTTGTTTTTACATATATATTTAAGTGAATTTTAATCTAACTATGCCTAACGAAAAAATATGTATCGACTTACGTCGTTTCGATTTACGTCGCGTATTTCGAGAACCTAACATGCCGTAAGTACGAGGACTGCCTGTATAAGAAAAATGCGAATTATGATAGAAAAACGACAAAATACCTATTTACGGACACCAAATCGATATCATGATGCCCGTGAAATTAATGAAAAGGGTGCGACGAAATGGATAGATGGAAATAGATGTAATTTGATAAATAGAGTGATGGGAAATATGGATTACTTTTACTTATTTAAGCAAACGTAGTAAAAAGTAGTAGACTTTTAATTACGTTTGCATTTTTTTATAGAATTTTATAAATTCTTTAGATTGACACTAAATGGTCCATTTATGTTTTTATGAATTAAAAAAATCCGGTAAAGATAGACTTTTTTCTATGTCTATGGATAGCAAACATGCAGATGACCTACCTGATAGTGATTATCGTCGCCTATGGACGAATGCAACACCGAGGGCATTGCTGTTGGTTTGCCGACAGTGAAAAGCGTGTTACAGTTTTTGAACAGCCCGATGTCATAGCCCTGAGGGAAACCCGCGCTATACGTTAACGAATGCATAATATTTTTAATATTTAGAAAACCTTACGGTTGTCGCTGTTTTACTATGTTTTAAGGTGTTTGTATGAGCAGCGATTCTCAACTACCATAACAATATACAATATACCGTCTAAATGAATATTATTGGTATCAAATATTTAATCAATGAAATGAATAGGATAAACTACATTGGATAATATAATACATAAGTAAATACAACAATTCACGTAGTATTTATGTGGTCGTAAAAGTAAACAAGGGAATCGATATTTTATCCTCACTTCTGGAACTCATAAAACATACCCTCCAATAGAATAGAATGCATGCCAATCGGGGATTTTTAAATTTTACGATTCCAATACTTTAATCTGGCCTTTATGGTAGCTTTTATTGCGATACGCTTTACCTAAACGAGGAAGGTAATTGTCCGTAAATGTCTGTTTTTGGTTCGAGCTTAAATGATATAGTTTACAATAGTATGTTGAATTTGTTTTAGGTACGGAAATATCTTCTCCTATCTACATATAATAAGGATATCTAATGTGTCGGTACTTTTTAGATTTTTGTGAAAAAATTTGTTGCACGTGTCTTGGAATAAATAATAAACACATTTCAATCATTTCTGGAAATGTCTGTCTGTTTGTATGAACACGCATCACTGCTAAGGTACTGGGTTCACAATAAAACCTCATAAAGCATATCCTCGAGAGTGACTTAGGCATTGTTTCATTAAAATCGGTCCTCTCTATCAAAAGTTATTATAGTTTGAATGACGGCTCGGTTTAAGTATGAGAGAATGGTAGATGAGGACTTAATACGTTCAGATAATTCTATTACTCACAGTTTTTATATTAGTTTCCAAGCGGACGGAGTCGCGAGCACAGCAAGTACACCAATAAATAATAAGGGCGCCCCTTAAGACCAGCTACGGCACTGGTTTGAGAATATATTTTTGTCATATATTTATTCTTTTTCAATCGTATATGTACATACAGAAAGGTAAGTTTCTATAATAATATAAAACCTTAGAATCGGATTTCCTTGTACAAAGCGAATAGATAAAAAGCACAGTTCGCCGCAAGCGATCCATGGTGCATTGTTGCGATTCAAATAATATGGATTATTTTTTATTTGCCTCCTATCATATAAGAATATTGTTATACGGATTTCGTTCGTTTGAGGGTGAATAAAATAGCTTCGTAGTAGACTGAGAAGGTAAATGGTAACGTTCTTTTTTCCGTTTGATATTTTTTGATAAATAGTTAACCAATGTTCTTATGTTATCGATTGTTCATGCATTTATTATTACTTTATTATTGTTTGTCAAGGTATTAACGTTACAATTACTTAAAAATGTTATTATGAATCGGTCTGATCTTTCTGTTTTATTTATTATATAACTTAAGGGGGGAAGTCCATGTAAAATTTTCAAAAAATCGTTTTTTTTTTTTTTTGAAAATCTGAGAACATGGTATATTGAGCGTGTACTGACGAAAGGGGGACAGTAATTACTTTGGTTTCGTAAAAGTATTTTTACTCATATTCTATGATTTCTAAAATGGTTATTGATAATTATACAATTTTCGAAAAAAAAATATACTCAACTTACAAATATATTTTTGTTGAAAACGAATTTATGATTTCTAAAAGTATTATCGAGATTTTTTACGCTATTAAATTTTGAAATGACATGCATTTTATATACAAAATCTCATTAAAACCAGTCACAGAGAGATAAAGGTGTAATTTTTTTTTGTCTTCAATAATTATACATTAATCCATGTTTTTATATTTTATATAGAATTGGTATCGAATTATAATGTACACTAGCTGTGCCCTTGACTTCGTCATCTGAATGTATACGGTGTTATTACAAAAAGTTAAATACGTATTGAACCCTGGCTTTAAAAAGGTCTCATATTAAATGCACCGCGGTCGCCATCTTGCTTTTTTGTCTCACTTTGGTTACGTTAGTTTAGACCTGTGATAGTGATAGTATCGAAAGGGGGTAGTTTTAGGACGAGGGAGTCTCTAGTGGGGCCACGATGGGGGAGGAGTAAACCTCGTTAAAAATCAATGGCGGGGTGGCGGTGGAGAGGCCTAGCTTTTCCGCTGCCAGCCGAACCCAGGGAGAAAGGGACAGGGGGCCTGGACTCCCATGGCACGGGTTCGGCGGGCTGGGAGGCAGTCTTGCAACCGGGCTGCCTCAGCTGGGTGCGGCGTGGGAAACGCCTGCCGCCGGGGGTGTCGCGGAGCTTGCCTGTATGCTCCCCCGCGGCACCCCCATAGTGCGGCGTAGGTTGTCGTGGAGTTTTTAGCCGGTTAAAGTCGCCGAAAGGCACCACACCTGCGTGATTAGCACGTAGGTGGTGGTTGGCTCAGTTCAAGGTCTCCCCTGAGAGCCTGGCAGTCCATGAGGATTTTTCCTCCACCTTAAAAAAAAAAGGTTTGTAATAACACGGAGTAAGTCTAATTACTGACTACTTTTCTCTCGTACTTAATTCGCGTCGTCATTCAAATGACAGTAGTTTTTAATAAACCGAACTGATTTTAATGATACACAGACTGAACGTTACTCGAAGATATGCTTTATTATTTTCATGAAAAGGTTTTATCTTGAACGCAGTACTTTAGCAGTGATGCGTGTTCATACAAACAGACATACAGATATTTTTTAAAATGATTGAAATGTATCTTATTACTTATTCCTATATACATTCCTATGTAGGTGGTAGAGCCACGCTGTGGCTATTGGTAGGTTCAGCATGAATGGGTCGGCTCGCCCGGGGTACTACCACCCTCTCACAGAAAACCGACGTGACCTTCCCCCTCCCCCATACACAAGCTGGCAACGCACTTGCGACTGCGTTGCTAGTGTCTATGGACGATGGTAATCACTTAACATCAGGTGACCCACCCGTTCTTTTGCCTGCTTTTTATATAAAAAGAAAAGAAAAAACATGCAACAATTTATTTAAAAAAAATTTAAAAAGTACAGACATTTTAGATTTACATTCTTAGTACATACATGTATTTCTAATTATATTTATAGATAATATTATGTACGAGTGTGATGTTACGTCCTACTAACATGTTATTTGGGTAAGTATTAGCATATTATACGGCGCCGGAGGCGACAGAGCTGCTTCATACACCCGTAGTCTTTTGTCAGCGAAATCGCTACCTGTTTAAACTACAGGCTGTTGTAGAAAAATGTTTTTTATTTTGTAAAAAATACTTGTTTGAATACGATTAACATTTTAAACATAAAAATATAGTATACTAACGGCCACCGGTGTCTTCGTCTGCGTTTGTATACTTATAAATGACTAACAATTCGCCTTGGAATTATGTGGATGAATTAATGTACTATTATGGAGCGTCATAATTATCTAAATGGTTAAGATTTATTTTTAGGGGTTCTGATATATACATTCCATCAAAATCAAGGCTTCTACATGGACTTCCCCCCTTAATTGATTATATAATGAACTAGCTGTGCATACGGCTCTTTGCGTGTTTATATATATACGATACAGTAATTACTTTGGTTTCGTAAAAGTATTTTTACTCATATTCTATGATTTCTAAAATGGTTATTGATAATTATACAATTTTCGAAAAAAAAATATACTCAACTTACAAATATATTTTTGTTGAAAACGAATTTATGATTTCTAAAAGTATTATCGAGATTTTTTACGCTATTAAATTTTGAAATGACATGCACTTACAAATATATTTTTGTTGAAAACGAATTTATGATTTCTAAAAGTATTATCGAGATTTTTTACGCTATTAAATTTTGAAATGACATGCATTTTATATACAAAATCTCATTAAAACCAGTCACAGAGAGATAAAGGTGTAATTTTTTTTTGTCTTCAATAATTATACATTAATCGATGTTTTTATCGTCTGAATCTCTTCTGAATCGTCTGATCTTCGTCATCTGAATGTATTCGGTGTTATTACAAAATATTAAATACCTATTGAACCCTGGCTTTAAAAAGGTCTCATATTAAATGCACCGAGTCCATGAGGATTTTTCCTCCACCTTAAAAAAAAAAGGTTTGTAATAACACGGAGTAAGTCTAATTACTGACTACTTTTCTCTCGTACTTAATTCGCGTCGTCATTCAAATGACAGTAGTTTTTAATAAACCGAACTGATTTTAATGATACACAGACTGAACGTTACTCGAAGATATGCTTTATTATTTTCATGAAAAGGTTTTATCTTGAACGCAGTACTTTAGCAGTGATGCGTCTTCATACAAACAGACATACAGATATTTAAAAAAATGATTGAAATGTATTTTATTACTTATTCCTATATACATTCCTATGTAGGTGGTAGAGCCACGCTGTGGCTATTAGTAGTTTCAGCATGAATGGGTCGGCTCGCCCGGGGTAGTACCACCCTCTCACAGAAACACCCACGTGAAGTAACAGTGCTTGCGTTGTTGCGTTTCGTTCGGTCAGTGAGAGCGCCGGAGGCCCACCTCCATTTTCCCTTTCCCTCCCCCATACACAAGCTGCTACTCCCCTGGTGTTGCTAGTGTCTATGGGCGGTGGTGATCACTTAACATCAGGTGACCCACAAGTTCGTTTGCATGCTTTTGATATTTAAAAAAAAAATGTATAAAACAGTGATTAATAAAGTCATCTGAATGTATTAAGTTCATATACTTATCTACTTTTCTCTTGTACTTGCACCGCGTCGTCATTAAAATTATAATAACTTTTGATAGAATGGACTGGTTTAAATCAAACATAGACTAAGTTACTCTGGAGGATATGCTTTATGGTTTTCTTGCTGAGGTTTTATTGTGAACCCAGTGCTTTAGTAGTGATCCTTCCCCCTCCCCCATACACAAGCTGGCAACGCACTTGCGACTGCGTTGCTAGTGTCTATGGACGATGGTAATCACTTAACATCAGGTGACCCACCCGTTCTTTTGCCTGCTTTTTATATAAAAAGAAAAGAAAAAACATGCAACAATTTATTTAAAAAAAATTTAAAAAGTACAGACATTTTAGATTTACATTCTTAGTACATACATGTATTTCTAATTATATTTATAGATAATATTATGTACGAGTGTGATGTTACGTCCTACTAACATGTTATTTGGGTAAGTATTAGCATATTATACGGCGCCGGAGGCGACAGAGCTGCTTCATACACCCGTAGTCTTTTGTCAGCGAAATCGCTACCTGTTTAAACTACAGGCTGTTGTAGAAAAATGTTTTTTATTTTGTAAAAAATACTTGTTTGAATACGATTAACATTTTAAACATAAAAATATAGTATACTAACGGCCACCGGTGTCTTCGTCTGCGTTTGTATACTTATAAATGACTAACAATTCGCCTTGGAATTATGTGGATGAATTAATGTACTATTATGGAGCGTCATAATTATCTAAATGGTTAAGATTTATTTTTAGGGGATCTGATATATACATTCCATCAAAATCATAACAACTATATAAGAATCTTCATACGAGCAATTTATTTTTGCTTTCTTTGATGTTAGGAAAATTTGTTAGGCGACCCTAATGAGTGGCACAAAAAAATATTAGAAGGAAAAGGTCTACGTTAGTTTATATTGTATCGTATCTTCTTTTTTGCGGGTTTTGATGCGTTACGACGGCTGACGCGCATATATTTGTAATTTTGGATTTGCAAATGTATTGTATGAAACTATTATAAAAGGTCATTGGTAACGTTATTTGTTGTGACGAGTGTTTATGACTAAACGGGTGACGCTAGCTACCTTCAGCCATAAAAAAATCAAAAATTAAAATACTTTTTATTCAATTTAGGTTCTGAGAAGGCATTCATGAACGTCAAAACTACCACCGGTTCGAAAAACAACCCAGTCATCGAGAAGAACTGGAAAAAATCTCGATCTGGTTTATCTTTTCATAATACAGTAGAACCTCGATAAGTTTAAATCTAAAGGAAACACAAAATATTTTAAGTTATAGAGTTTTTAACTTATCAAGGGTTTATGTTACACTTTCGCTGCACACTTTCTTGAAGGCCAAATCATGCCGTTTCTTGAAGTTTCCTAACCAGCCCTTGCTAGTGTAAACATTTTGTATTTTCAGCGAATTGACGAACTCTTCGGATTTTTCTTTCACTATGGGTCTGTAACACTGATGCTTTGGCTTGGACACTGTTTGAACCACGTAAATAGACATTGCACCAAAATAATTCAGCAATTTTTCGTATTTTCACATAAAAGACTTTCTCCAGATTGTTGTTTCTTCAAGAGGTGAGCTTCTTTTTTTAATTATAAGTGATAATGTACTTTCGTGTATTCCAAACTGAGCCGCAACATCTTTCTTTTTTAATACACTTTTATCGCTTTTAATTTATCAGCTTATGTTATTGTTGTTAATTATTGAGTTAACAATTTAAGTCCTAAACAATAAATTTCGAGGAACTATTTGTTTTGTACATTCATTCGAAATGACTCATTGACAGATCGTTTATGTTACAGAGTTCATCGAAACATTTCTTTAAGTAACTGAGGACTATACTGAAATTATTTGTTTAAGTTATAGAGGTTGTGTGTTTTAAGTAACAGAGGTTTTAGACTCTGAGTGGAAGGAACAGATATTTTTTTGAAGTTATAGAGGTTTTTACCTTATCGAGGTTTGTCTTATTGAGGTTCTACTGTATATACCATAATTTTTCATTATTACAACATAATAGACATATACAGTTACATACTGATCGACCCTGTACCCTGCCTTTATGTATTAAGACCCGCTTGACATAACACTTAAACTTACTATCTGGCAAATCGGTAATGTGTTTTGGGACTTTGTTATAAAATCTAACACTATTACTTAAAAAAAACTATTACTGGTCTTAGTAAGCCTGAAACATGAAGTGACCAGTTTGTTATTGTTTCTAATATTTACATTATGTCGGCCTTTTACTTAATTCAGATTATCTAAATTTTTGCAGACATACATCAAATTCTCGAGAATATATTGGGAGGGCAGAGTTAAAATACCGAATTCCTGAAACTTAGTCTTTAATGATTTCCGAGGCCCCAAATTATAAATTGCTCGAACTGTCAATTTTTGTAAAGCTTCCATATCGTATATTTGCAATATTGACTCACTTCGACATAAATTTACACTACACATATTACTACACACTGGGAAGCGCAACAGGAATATTGAGGTAAGGTAAATGGTTTTGCAGTAATTGTATTCATTCATATCACAGTTTAACAAGGGTTGGTCACGATCCCGAATTGTATTTATCAAAGGGCCGAGCAGTAGTTTGGTTTTCGTGATTGCGATAATCTCGCACATTTCATATAATTAAATTTATTATTTAAAAGTGTTCTATCTATTCCATTTAATTCCTTCCTTTCCTTTCCATAATCGAACCACGCGCACTGGACTTCAGAGCCACAGTTTTACGGTAACTACCATCTCCACCGGTTCGGAAAACAACCCAGTCATCGAGAAGAACTGGCATAAAACTAGATCTGGTTTATCTTTTCATAATATATAACATCATTTTTCATTATTACAACATAATAGATATATACAGTTACATTCGTCTTTGATGAATGCACAGAGAAAGGCGTCACTTCCAGATGTCATCATCGTTCACATATTGATCCACCCTGTACCCTGCCTTTATGTATTAAGACCCGCTTGACATAACGCTTGAACTTACTATCTGGCAAATCGGTAATGTGTGTTGGGACTTTGTTATAAAATCTAACACTATTACTTAAAAAAAACTATTACTGGTCTTAGTAAGCCTGAAACATGAAGTGACCAGTTTGTTATTGTTTCTAATATTTACATTATGTCGGCCTTTTACTTAATTCAGATTATCTAAATTTTTGCAGACATACATCAAATTCTCGAGAATATATTGGGAGGGCAGAGTTAAAATACCGAATTCCTGAAACTTAGTCTTTAATGATTTCCGAGGCCCCAAATTATAAATTGCTCGAACTGTCAATTTTTGTAAAGCTTCCATATCGTATATTTGCAATATTGACTCACTTCGACATAAATTTACACTACACATATTACTACATACTGAAGCGCAACAGGAATATTGAGGTAAGGTAAATGGTTTTGCAGTAATTGTATTCATTGAAGTGTGCTGTGTATCACAATTTAACAAGGGTTCGTCACGATCCCGAATTGTATTTATCAAAGGGCCTAGCATTAGTTTGGTTTTCATGATTGCGACCATCTTGCACATTTCAAATAATTAAATATATTGTTGAAAAGTGTTCTATCTATTCAATTTAATTTCTTCCTTTCCTTTCCATAATCGAACCACGCGCACTGGACTTCAGAGCCACAGTTTTACGGTAACTACCATCTGAGTACGAACTAAAAAGTTCGCAACGTCTTATCTTTGCCGTACCATGAAACTATGGAACAATCTCGTGACTAGTGTGTTCCCTCCTTCTTATGACATGACAAGCGTGACGTAAAGGGACATTTACGAAGGTCGGCATGACAGCGGCGACCGGCGACGTATATAGTACGTATTTGGATTTTTTTTTGTTATTTTTGGATTGTACTGTGCTTACTGTTAGGAACAGTGCATTCACTTTGCCGTGTCATAATAAAAATACTCTGATTTGATTTATTTTTAATTGCATAAGAGTTACAATTATACTGGTCAGAATAGCGTCACCGATAATAAATTACTTTACAATAATATATAAAAGATAAAAATAATTACTATGAGTCATCTTTACGTCATCGTAAACTTTTCTTTAAACATTTTTCAAATGTTATATAACTCGAAAAGGTTTGTCAATGTAGGCGCCGTAAAACTTCTTACGATTTCACAAGAGTGCATTAAATTTTTGTACTTTATATAAATACACGTGTGTTATAAATGCTATAGTAACCTTCCAAAAGTTTGCGATTAAATAAGAAGCACCCTATGTAAAGGATTGACATCGCGTACGAAAGATTTTAAATTATAGCGACACAAAGCTAGCTAATATATCATTCGAGTTGTCATCAAATAATACATTATTTATAGCGTGTTTGTACATTCAGTGTTATTTTCCAGTGTTAAATACTCATAGTGTTACATTAATTATTATGTGGAACACAATATTATTTCTGTACTAAAAATTCCACTTTTATTCCCCATACTAGCTGTGGAATGTGATGTACAAAATAGTGACTAATAAAGTCATCTGAATGTCTTAAGTCTAATTACTTTCTCTCTTTCTTATGATAGACCGGACCGATTATAATGAAACTTTTTTTGTTTTATGTCAAAAGCTGGCAACCGAACCTGATGTTAAGTGATCATCACCGTCCATAGACACTAGCAACACCAAGGTAGTCGCAAGTGCGTTGCCAGCTTGTGTAT
>MU159857.1:279855-290906 GCA_015888305.1 Antheraea pernyi | reverse complement strand
TGGGCCTCCGGCGCTCTCACTGACCGAACGAAACGCAACAATGCAAGCACTGTTACTTCACGGGGGTGTTCTGTGAGAGGGTGGTACTACCCCGGGCGAGCCGACACATTCATGCTGAAACTAGTAATAGCTACAACGTGACTCTACCACCTATCAACCACCAACCTAACTAAGACTAAATGTTACTCGAAGATATGCTTTATGATTGTTTTGAAATGGTTTATCATGAACGCAATACTTTAGGAGTGATGCGTGTTAAATTTACAAACTGCAACAATTTTTTTCACCAAAATCTAAAAAGTATAGACAATTTAGATTTACATTCTTATTATATGTATATATATCTATTCTATCCTAGCTTGAGTACTTCACAACGATAATGTCTTTTTTATATTATATTAACAAACGAACAGGTGGGTCCCCTGATGTTAAATGATCACCACCGTCCATAGACACTTCCAAGACCAGGCTAGTCGCAAGTGCGTGTGTCAGCCTATGTTTGGGGGAAGAGGGAGGTGGGAGGGGGAAGGGGAGGTGGGCCGCCGACGCTCTCATTGTAGACACTTGCAAGACCAGGCGAGTCGCAAGTGCGTGTGCCAGCCTATGTTTGGGGGAAGGGGAGGTGGGCCTCCGGCGCTCTCATTGACCGAACGAAACGCAACAATGCAAGCGTTGTTATTTCACGTCGGTTTTCTGTGAGATGGTGACACTACACCGGGCGAACCGGCCCATTCATGCTGAAACCAGTAATAGTTGTCTGTAGTAACTAGTAGTCTTGTTCATCCCTTATAATATTATCTTAAAAAAGTCGAGAAGAAAATGAATATCTCCTAAGGCCGTTACAAATGATCGACTTCTCTTATAAATATTGATACGAGCAATAAATTTAACAGATAACAAGCCAAAGACCACGATCCCTGTTTCGTAGGTAATTCAATAACTCAATATAATGTTCTCTATTATTGGCTACGACGTTGTTATAATAGCGTTATGATACGTGTCGTGAATTCAACTTCTTTTTATACCGAACTTTTGATTGATGGTACAATAGAAAACAAATTACACAAACTGCATATTATTAATAGCTTGCAGAACTAAATTTGTTTACGTATTAAATCTATACTTATAAAGAGGTAAAGTTTATGAGGTTTTAGTACGTATTAAATCCATACTAATAATATAAAGAGGTAAAGTTTGTGAGGTTGTAGGGGGTAATCTCATGAACTACTCAGATTTGAACTTTTCAGTGTTAGGTTAGGTTAGGTTTTATCGCGCAGGAACTACTGGTCAGATTTGATCCGTTCAGTGTTAGAGAGCTCATTTATCGAGTAAGACTATAGGTTATATATAATCACGCCAAGGTCAATAGGACCGGAACACCAGTGAAGAATGTTTCAAAATCGGGTTTCTTTTCTTTTGAGATCTTCCGCTGCGTGTTAGTTAGCCCAAAGTGACTATTCCACGCGAACGAAGTAGCGGGTAGAAGCTAGTAGTTTATAAAACTAAATTTGTTTTTAATGTTAGGCACAACGTTACACAAAATTATTGAAAAAAAAACAAAAACAAATTATGAAAGTTACTTGATAGAAACTATATACAAAACGATTTATTTTTATTGTAACACGGCAAAATGACTGCGCTGTGGCTGATGGTAAGCACAGTACAATCCAAAAACAATGGCGACCACCATGTGTCACACGATCCATCGGCGGTCGTCGCTGTCATGCCGGCCTGCGAAAATCTGGATATGCACAGGGTGACCCCAAAACGCGACCCGCAGAAGCCAATCACTATGACGGGCATTTTCGCCATATACATGGTGGTTGCGATCCAGTCAGGCTGTCAAACCCTACCACCCCGCAAAGTAATATAATGTATATTATAAAAGTTACGTAATGTTTTTGCGTGCCAATACCATTTTTATGTCAACATATTATTAAGAACCTTGAATTTATTGCAATATATTTGTAACGTATACAGTATTCGTATAGAACATAATTTAATAAACGACAGAAAGGAGACAAATAACGAGTGAAATGATGACGACTGCATTGAGTCGATGGAAATAAATAATTTAGCGAGATACACGTATGAAATATGAACGGGTATTTGTTTGGTATAAAATTGTTGCGGATGTCGTAACTAAAATTACGAGATGGATACGGTATTTCTGGGGTTATTTTAAGCGTGTTCGCTGCATCTTCTCATTTACTAGAAATAAAAGGATTTAAATATTTTTTAAGAGGATTCGTTAACAAAGTTAGTAAATTGTTGCGGATGTCGTAACTAAAATTACGAGATGGATACGGTATTTCTGGGGTTATTTTAAGCGTGTTCGCTGCATCTTCTCATTTACTAGAAATAAAAGGATTTAAATATTGTTCAAGAGGATTCACGTTAACAAAGTTAGTAGTACTAATTTAAAAAAAAAACGAAGTTAAATTAATAAATTACTCTTTCACGCAAAACACTATATTATGAGTAAATCATATGAAAAAAAAGACCCGTTATTTGGCTCATTTAACAATAAAAATGCATTAAGTATTTGTTTGGTTGACTGCTTTTTTTTTTGTTTTTTTTTTCGAACTGACTACGCTATTGACCAATCAAGGTCTTAACAGCTTCACCGGACTCATGGTTGACTGCGATTACTTACTTCAACAAGTTAAGATGGCACGTGATGGGAGTCGTATAGTGAAAAGCAAAACTTTCATGACACCGCATTGCAGAACCAATGTTGGTCCACACTCTCCCCTTTATCGTATGTTTTTGGAATATAATGGGATAAATCTATTTGTTCATATATTTAGTTGTTCCTTGCGTGCATTTCAGTTTAAACTAAAAACTATGTTATTATAACTATGTTTCTAAGCATGGTAATTTTGAGTAAGTAAGCTGTGTTCACTGTTTTACAACTCCCACCCAGATTTGTTTTTAATGTAAGGTAGTTAATTGTGTGTGTGTTGTGTGACATCTGGTTTGTGGACCAAATAAAAAAAAAATTAGTCTTAATTTTGTGTATTTGATTGATTCATATTAAAGAGTATTAGTTTTATGACGTATCCAATGTTTCCTACATCAATGTATAGTGATGGAATTGAAACTCGTGTGCAAATGTGATGATACACATTAGGCTTTCATTCCCCGGCGCCCGGGGTTCGATGCCATTTGTATCGGACGTATTGTCTACTGAATACCCGGGGAAGGCGACGCATCATTTTTACTGATGACCTGGAGCGTTTTCCAAGTATGAAATTGAATTATTTGCTATGTAATTTTTTCCTTTTATTATAACAAGTAGAGGTAATAAGTTTTACATTTTCAATATATTATTGGAATCTAGTAGTTAGAGAGAGTTAGTTAGAGGGTAATAGTGTATGTATTCTGTTTCTATAGTATACATTTAGAATGTAAACGTGTAAAGAATTGACTGTAAATGTTTAATAAATAAAAATATGGATCTTTTGAGGTTCAGTCCAAACTGCTGAACTTATTGGTATATCTTTGACCGTTCAAGGCTACTTATTCTTTTCATTCAAATAAACTCACTTTTATAATATTAGTTAGAGTTAAGACTTCTGCGGTTAGCATTTTTATTTCATTTTACCATGATAAAATAAAGTTGTCACGCGGTGGTCGCCATTGTTTTTGGACTGTACTGTGCTTACCATCAGGCATAGTGCAGTCATATTGCCGTGCTACTATAATATATATATACATATATTTCTTTTCATTATTATTTTTTAATACTATAGTAAAAATAAATGTCCTTGCAAAGTTTCTTAAAAGGATATATATAAATGTTTTTTTTTCGAACTGTCTATGCTATTGATCTAGCATAGTCTTAACAGCTTCACCGGGCTACGAGTACATGATAAATGCGTACTAGCTCCCGTTGATGTTAATTGAACTGCACAGACCCTTAAAGCACAGTATAAATATAAGATACAGTATGGAAACTACCTATTAACGCTCGTACCGGCACACTCACACAATCATAAGCATCGACGAGACCCTTAAGCGGTTTTCGAGGTGCTGCCCACAGAATACCTTTTAAAATCTCACGTCCTTGCGCATGTTTATGTTAGTGTGCCGTTTTCGAGCTTTTTTAGGTAGTTTCCGTACTGCCTCTCATATTTATATTGTGCTTAAAGATTGAGACATACTCGCGTTTGATGCACCTTCTTAGAGGCAGTGACTAACCCCAACCTCTCAGACTGTATAGTGTAGTGTACTGGCCATGTATAAATCTTTATTATAATCTCGATGGCCATGCCAGTAAAAAAGACAAATGAATGTTGTGTGCATTGGCGTCCCTTTATAAATAAATAATTGTATAAAATATATTTTCGAGTATAAATATTACAGTGGCGACGAGGATGTCTATTGGAAAAATGAACGAATTTAATTTAAAAACGGGTTCATGGACATTATATGCGGATCGCATGGATATGTATATGAAAGTAAATAATGTGTCTGAAGAACTTCAGTTACCGACTATGATTGCTGTTATAGGTGATGACGCATATGAGTTATTGGTGAATTTGGCGAGTCCGAAGAAACCTGCGGAGCTAACATATAAAGAAGGTAAAATATTATTACAACAACATTTACAACCAAAACCATCTGTGCTGGCAGAAAGATTTCGCTTCCGCCAGAGAAAGCAAAAAGAGGACGAAAATTTAAACGAATATGTGGCAGAACTAAAGAAACTAGCATTAAATTGTAAATTTAATGAAGAATTAAGTGGCAATTTAAGAGATCAATTCGTATGTGGAGTTAAGGGTGACGTCATTCGTCAAAGACTTTTCGCAGAAGATGAAAATTTAAAATTCACAGATGCAGTGAGGATTGCTATGACATTGGAGGCGGCAGAAAGGGACGCCGCAGCGGTTGATACATTTGACAAGCTTGGGAAGCTAAACAAAATTAGTGTATATACTAAGAGATCTGGCGGAGCATACAGGCCAGATCAGCGGGAGCATAGTACAAGGGAAGGAAGTAGAAGCATACAGCATGGACCAATGCCAAGTCATGAGCAGGCGTTGGCAGGAAATCGTTGCAGGAGTTGCGGAGTGACCGGTCATAATTCTAAATTGTGCCGTTTTCGTAATTACGTATGCAGTCGTTGTAAATGTGTAGGACATCTACGCCGCGTATGTTCGGTCAATGAGGCGGCAACGGTCGGCAGTGCGGGTGCAGCCATCGGAGTCAGAGGAGCTAGTGAAGCGGGCTCAACTAGAAGAGTGAATTTAGCAAAGGCGGGAGGTTTCACTAGGGACCGGACATTACATTTTGGCGAACCTAATGACTCGGAAAACGTTTCGAAATTGTCATCAGACGAAGAAGTCGAGGTAGATTCTATTTATTTATATAATTTCCAGCTAAGTAAATACAAAGCTATGATTTTACCGGTATCTATTGATGGAAAACTTATTGATATGGAAATAGATACCGGTACACCAATTTCATGTATCAGTAAAGATATGTATATCAAGTACTTTAGTCATAAGCGCATACAGCCCTATAATTTATGTTTAAAATTTTACGATGGTTCAAGCATTCGCCCATTAGGGTATATTAAGCCATCAGTTGTATATCTAGATAGAGTAAAGAACTTAGAGTTGTTTATTATCGATGGAGGTACAACCACGTTACTCGGCAGGCAGTGGCTAACTGAGTTGGAAATAATTATACCTACTTTTAACTGTTTTAATGGTAAATTAAACGACATTCCTAAGATTAAGTATAATAAGGAACAGATTGAAAATAATGTATGTAAACTGGTTGATAGATTTAAGCAGTTATTCGACGGCAGTCTGGGGCGGTTCACGGGAGGCAAGGCTACTTTACGGGTTCGTGACGATGCGGCGCCGGTGTTTTGTCGTGCGAGGCCGTTACCATTTGCACTACGTGAACGGGTTGACTTGGAGCTAGATGCAATGCTACGTGCTGGTGTTATTGAACCTGTTGACTGTTCTGATTGGGCCTCACCACTCGTTCCTGTAAATAAGCCGGACGGCTCACTTAGGGTTTGCGTTGACTATAAGTCTACTTTAAATCCTGCTTTACTGATTGATCGTTATCCGCTACCCCGATTGGATGATATACTTGTAGCATTGAATGGAGCTCAATATTTTAGTAAATTGGATTTGTCACAATCGTATAATCAGATCGAGCTGGATGAATCCAAGCAATATACGGTTATCAATACACATCGTGGTTTATTCCGATATAATCGTTTAGTTTTCGGATTATCTTCGAGTCCTGGAATTTTTCAACGCATTATGACTAACTTATTGATGGGTATCCCGAATGTAGCAGTGTTTATTGATGACGTCATAGTAGGAGGCCGTTCGATAGTAGAACATTTAAATGCACTAGAATTAGTGTTTCAACGTTTGTTTCAAAATGGTCTACGCCTAAAAAAAAGTAAATGTGTTTTCTTAGTACAAGAAGTATCTTATCTAGGACATATTATTTCGAAGGATGGTGTAAAAGCAGACCCCAAGAAAATAGAAGCTGTTAGTAAAATATCCAGACCACATAATGTATCGGAACTGCGTTCATTTCTGGGTCTTGCTAATTTCTTTGCAAAATTTATTCAAAATTTTAGCCAAAAACTGATACCGTTGTATAACTTGCTTAAGAAAAGAGTTTCATGGCACTGGTCTCGAGAGTGCAAAGAGTCCTTTGAAGAAATTAAAAGAAGTCTAACGAGTTCACAAGTATTAGCACATTACGATCCAAGTAAGCGATTGATAGTTACGTGCGATGCGAGTGCTACTGGGCTAGGAGGTGTTCTATCGCAGCCAATGGCAGATGGTAATGAGCGCCCTGTAGCTTTTGTGTCTAGAACACTCACAAGTGCTGAGAAAAACTATTCACAAATTCACAGAGAAGCTTTAGCAATAATTTATAGTGTTAAAAAATTTCATCAATATATTTATGGCAGACATTTTACTCTTAGAACAGATCATAAACCTTTAGTTTCTATTTTTGGGTCAAATTCAAGCATTCCAATTATGACAGCTAGTCGTATGCAGAGATGGGCGATAATACTATCTGCTTATAATTATGATATTGAATATGTTCGCACAGGACAAAACAGCGCTGATGGGTTGTCTCGTTTGCCAGTATCAGTACCAAACGATAAACTTGTTTCTGAAAAACCACCTGAACAAACTTATTTGCATTTCGTTCAAGACATGTTTTTATTAGATTATAATGACATTAAGAAAGGTACAATAAAGGATGTTATTTGTAGTAGGGTATTGTCTTATATACGAAATGGTTGGCCTGAAAAATGCGAGATTGTAGGAATGCAGCCATACTTTAATAGGAGAAAGGAACTGTACGAGGAGTTAGGTTGTGTAATGTGGGGTCATAGAGTAGTGATCCCGGAAAATTGCAGGAAAAAGGTTTTAACTTTATTACACGAACCTCACATGGGTATCGTTAAATCAAAATCACTAGCTCGTAGCTATGTATGGTGGGCCGGAATAGACGAAGCTATTGAAGATATGTGTCGCGGATGTGTAACTTGTGCAGCGCAGGCGGACGCGCCACCGAGACAAACACCACAGCCATGGTCTTGGCCCAAGAAGCCCTGGTCGCGAATACATTTAGACTTCTTAGGTCCAATTTTTGGAAAAACTTACCTTGTAGTAATAGATGCTATGTCAAAATGGATAGAAGTGTTTAATGTTTCCAGCACTGCGGCTGGTAGCACAATAGAAAAAGTAAATGAACTTTTTAGTAGGTGGGGATTACCCAGACAAATAGTAACCGATAATGGGCCACCTTTTACCAGTAAAGAATTTGAAATATTCATACAAAGTCATGGAATACAACACATATTTACAGCTCCATATCATCCGTCATCTAATGGTGCCGCAGAAAACGCTGTTAGAACAATAAAAAGAGTTATTAAAAAAGCAGCTTTTGAAAAGCAACATATTACACATGCATTAAATACCTTCATGTTATATTATCGAAATACGGAACATACATCTACTGGCGAATGCCCAGCGACGTTAATGCTGGGTAGGCGATTAAGAACGCGCTTAGATATCATTATACCTGATCAAGAATTACGAGTAAAAGAGGCGCAGCAACGACAAATAAGTAGTAAGAGAGGCGTGGATAGAACAATGAGCCCTGGAGAAAAAGTGTGGTATCGACAATATCTTAAAGGGGAGAAGTGGCTTCCCGGGAAAGTAGAAGTTTGTGTTGGACCCTCTAATTATAAGGTAACTGATGATCATGGTAACCAAATACATCGTCATATTGATCAGTTAAGGCGGAGAACTGAAAATCTGTTAGTTAGTCCTGATATAAAAATTGGGCAACAGATGGACAGTGAACAGACAATACAAGAATGTATAGATCCACCGTCAGTTTTAGAGCAAAGTTCGGGTGAAATTCTGGAACCATTGAATGCGCCTGAATCCTGTGAACCACAACAGAATTACTCAACCCGAGATGTTTCTGTAACTCAAACCCTATCAAGTAGTAGGTCTCGACCAATCAGAAAATGTACATTAAAAAAAACAAATTATAAAGAGTAGAGTAAAATAATTATATTAGTTGTAAATAGTTAAGATTACACATTGTTCGTTAATTTAAGTGAGGAGAGATGTAGTGTACTGGCCATGTATAAATCTTTATTATAATCTCGATGGCCATGCCAGTAAAAAAGACAAATGAATGTTGTGTGCATTGGCGTCCCTTTATAAATAAATAATTGTATAAAATATATTTTCGAGTATAAATATTACATATAGTAACCGTTATTCTACGCGTCGTTAGTCTGACGCAACCGCAATACGTAACGAACATGTTGGTTACGCTTAACTAGAATGTCGCAGACGCAAAACCAAATGTTTTTCTCCTGCCAAATTCCGCTAAACGCGCGGAAAGCAGTTTTTACTTCAAAAATTGGAACAGTAATTTTGTTCAGAATTAAACTACCTTCCTAACCCCTCACATCGTATATGTAAAATTTCATGGCGACCGCTAGACAAACAAATAAAATTATTTTCTCATTTATAATATACTAGCTGTTGCCCGTGGCTCCGCACGCGTTTTTTTTAAATGTATTAAAGAAATGTAATATTGTAAGTAGGAGTGTACATTACAGAAATACTTTTAAAAAAATATTTGTAACTACGACACGCACGCCATCTACATATATATGTTATAGCGTAGTAATAAGTCCAGTTTTTACATAATTCATGTTTTAGTTTAGATTGATTGATTCTGTTTTCTATTCATGTTGTTAAAGTTATAGATAAGAGTAAACGTTCTATTATCTGTATGTTACAGATGCATATTACAGATGTAGTCACAGAAATAAGAAAATAATATAACCCTGGTTAGGTTAGGTTAGGTTTACCGAAAGATATCAATAATCTAAATAATCCACTTTATATTTTAATATTTTATATTGTTATGCTCTATTTCAATTACTTTCATTTATTGTATTATGACAGTTTGTTCTAAAATCGGTTGTGCACCCGAATTTGTCTTAGCGTTAGTATTATATAATTATTATGGCTAATAATATCTAAATTATAAGATTTTTGAAATATAAAACAAAACTAATAATATTAATTCTTATGTACCCATAAAACACTTTTTAGCCAGCATTGCTATATATTATAGTTAGAAACAGGCTTACTTGTAAAATAATAATTCGATTTATGTAGCTTTACTGATTTAGTAGAGACACCATACAAATCAAAAAAGGTTCAATATGCAAATGACAAGAACAATTATTATTGTTATCCACTTTATATAACATTAAAACTAATTAAATTTACAAAATAGGTGTCAAAGGAAGTATAAAATTGAAATATTTATTACTACTGGTGGATAATAACAACAGTAGTTTCTAGAAATATAGATATACGCATGCACAACAGAGGAATTGACAACATGTCCACAATATTATTGTGTGCTGTATGAACGCTTACACGTGCCAGATAACGTCAGTGTGTGCAAATGCAGTTGGCAGTAGCCGTGGTGTTCGTGGCATGTAGTTATTCTAACGTTCGCTAGTAAACAAAGAACAATAATGGGAAAGTGGTTTTATGGAACAATTCGTAATATTACGTAAATAATTCTGAACAACGATTATTGTTATTTGTTTTGAACCTTGAACTTACTCTTTTAGCTATAGGAAATGTACAATTTTATAATGTTTCCTAAATAGTAATAATAATTATATAGGTTAAGCAATAGACGGTGCTACATTATTGAATTTGTTTACGAGAACACAATCGTTCTCCTTTATCCTATAAAAGGAATTTAGAATCTGAGCCAGCGAGAGATAATGCACGTGTCATAAAATAATACCCTTGAGACAACATATTTGGAAATATTTAACTTAAACTACGTACAAGCACACTGCTAACACCCAGCTTCGGTGCAATTAAATTGCGCCCCTGCTTGCCTTTCATTGTGTTCCTTGTATGGTTATTGACATTATTCTATATCAACTGTATTAGGTCACAGATAACTGTGTAATTTATGTATATACGGATATTTGACAGTAAACCAAGCTTTTACTTTTGCTTTATAAAATACTAGGAACAACTCTCGGCTTCGCACGGGTAGAATGTGAATTTTATAAAAAGGAATTTTGGTATATTAAATGTTTAACGTAGTAAACGTAATTGTAAAATACTATACTTGTCAAAATAGCCTCGTGTATAGGAAATGAATTTAGGAGGACTGTATCCACCACTCACCCGCACTAGGAGATCCTCTTCTTCGGGGTACCCCGGCTTGGTTCGTGGCTTAGATCGCTGGTTTGATAATAGTAGGACACAAAGTTTACACTGGCACTTGGTTTCTTTTAATAGTTTGTTAGATATTTGTACCGGGTTTGCAATGTTTATTAGCGTAGATAACTCAGAGCGGTTTTGTATGTTGCTAGATTCAAAGGTAAAACTGTTTTGCCTTAGAGGGCAGCACTTGCGAACGTTTTTAAAGGTGCGTTCACGAAAAGTAGTGGACAGATACATTCCTTTTAAACGATAAAGTAA
>MU159857.1:260980-278512 GCA_015888305.1 Antheraea pernyi | reverse complement strand
ATATCTAACAAACTATTAAAAGAAACCAAGTGCCAGTGTAAACTTTGTGTCCTACTATTATCAAACCAGCGATCTAAGCCACGAACCAAGCCGGGGTACCCCGAAGAAGAGGATCTCCTAGTGCGGGTGAGTGGTGGATACAGTCCTACTAAATTCATTTCCTACACATAGGGCTTAATTTGAGTTTGTTAGATATTTGTACCGGTTTTGCAATGTTTATTAGCGCAGATCACTCAGAGCGGTTTTGTATGTTGCTAGATTCAAAGGTAAACTGTTTTGCCTTAGAGGGCAGCACTTGCGAACGTTTTTAAAGGTGCGTTCACGAAAAGTAGTGGACAGATACATTCCTTTTAAACGATAAAGTAATATGAAAATAAAAGATTTGTGCTAACATATAAATTACTACAGATAACAAAAGTACGGAACACTATACATTATCGAACAATATGTGTTAAATCTTTTGTTATATAGCTATATTATGCCTATATTGTCCATATAATTGTGTTACTCTTGTACGTTGCTATAATCACTGAGTTATGTGTAGTCCGGTGAAGCTGTTAAGACCTTGAAAGGTCAATAGCGTAGGCGGTTCGAAAAAAAAAACTGAGTTACGTAGACGCAAACGCAGTAAATAAAACAAAATTGACCAAAAATATAATATAATACAATTTACATACAAATAAATGACTTTCAATATTAGGCATATTTGTTCTTGGAGTCCAGTACAGCGCACGTCTCATGCATTGGTTTACAGTAAATAACATATTTTTGATTAATTTCACACGGACCAATTCGCAGGTCATCACTACTACGAATTCTTGACTAACAAAATAAAATAGTCTAAGTTACTTCTTATATTGAGTTATCTGCCAGTGAAAGTTTATAAATATTTATTATACGTAGCGGAAACGGCGGCGAGGAATTATTAAAATTTCATAATTTTGATGACGTCATCTATTAGTAGTAATTGAAGTACCACTAAAATTTACGAGATGGCGCAGCTATCACCCCCGGCAAACTCGCGTCAATGCTTAATGCAAAATACAGAGCAGCATCAGATTTTTTGTTGTCGAAAATAAATCAACATACATACACGTTCACTATTGTTATGTGTGTTGAAGAGTTATTCAAATTAATCCCTTCCTCTCCTTTTCACAACCGAAACACGAGCGCTGGTCTTCGGAGCCACAGTTTTACGGTAACTCCTATCCGGGCACGAACTAAAAAGTTCGCTACATCTTATCTCTGCCGTACCGTGATGCTGTGGAACAATCTCCCGGCTAGTGTGTTCCCTCCCTCCTATAACATGGGGTCCTTCAAGCCTAACGTGAAGAGACATTTACGCAGGCCGGCATGACAACGACGACCGCCGGAGGTGGTATCTCTCGGAGGGCGCCGTTGTTTTTGAATTGTACTGTGCTTACCATCAGACACAATGCAGAAACTTTGCCGTGCTACAATAAAAATAAAAATGTGTCAAAACGGCCATTATAGCGTGCCGCTATTATAGTAATACCGCATTACATTATTATGTTACAATGACCACTTTAAGCGGTGGTTATGGTACATAAGGGAGGGAATAATAAAAAAAATAACATGAACAGATAAATCAGATCCGAGTTTCTTGCTGATTCTTCTCGATGAGTGCTTTGTTTGTCCGGACCGGTGGTAGCTTTGACGTTTATAAGCGCCTACTCAGGGCTTAAATTGACTACAATATTTTTTTATTTTGATGGATTCATCATCGTCATCAGTATGTAAGAGGCCTCTTCCTGAATGTATGGGTATTGGCGATTTGAAACTCTGAGAAACCCATAGTTCTATATTGTTCCCACATATCATAGTATTGCAAGAACATTTCTCGATTTGGTTATACAATGCCTGATTGAATAAAGTACAAGTGGTGATGGCATGACATTGATGGCATGTTAGTAAGCTAATATCTAGCGATGCAATGTGCAATTCTGGAGACATTTAGAAAGCAAAACCAAGTTGGCAACTAAAAATCTTGGTATTTTCCACTGCCCCAAGTAATACTTCACGCTAAGATAACGACTTGTGCTCTACAAAACGCAGTTACGTCTTCATATGGAGAGTACTGCTTACACATTTGTGTTGGCGCTCCTGCCTGTCAGCTTTTTACTTCTGATTTCGTGCAAAGGCGAGCTATTCTCATTATCAACGATCACGAATTAATATGTGGTTTAGAGGCTTTAAAACTTCACAGAGACATTGTCTGTCTATGTGTGCTCTATCGTATGTACAATAGAGTTTTTTTTTTTTAACTCTCTATGCTATTGACCTAGTAAGGTCTTAACAGCTTCACCGGACTACTAAGGCGAGCGCATAAGGCACTCAGCCGATTTTATTTGACAACTAGCTCAAGGGTGCACGGCACACCTCGGCTTGGGCTGTAGCCTGATACATGCAGTTCGCGACGTCTCTGAGCTAACCTAAGCTAAACTAACTATTCATATATATATGAGTTGTTGAAACATATATGTGTACCAGGCATACATACCTCAACAACTCTTATATATATTTCGTATCGGATAATTTTCTAAACTATTTCAGTTTGATAAGGGAAAAAATAAAACCTTTCCACTTGCATGTGTAAGCGTATACGAATACACATGCGTGCACGTGTGTGGAGTTTTGTGTCACTGTATCGCGCGAGCAGCGCACTCAAGGGCTCCACGCCGAGAGATCGGACATAGGCTTGAGCCGCTGCCGAGGGAGGCCTAATCTTGTGTACGGGAGCCAAGTCGACCCTCAGACCACGGCGGCGTGATCTGTGGTTACGCGGGCGTGGGCGATAATAGAGTGTGTTCTGAAGAACTCTTTGATATAGTGCCCTCTTTACCGTTTTAAACTCGTACTTCCCGCCGCTGGATGGCTGCTCAACCGCACAAATTAAAAATCTTGCAAAATGGTGACAACCATGAGGTTCTTTACACCCTTCATTGTGCTGACGCTAGCGTTGTGGAATGGGTTATCCGGCATGGTTTATCTCAGGGCTGTGACACGACGATGTGTGAGATTTAGATAACTATTGATTATATTACCCATTGTTATATGTAATTTACTAGATTAACACTATTTATGAATGATATGTTTCAAAACACTTGACACACACTCCAACATCACATTTCTTGCAACGTGTCAAACATTTTTTGTGACATTGACATTTCATGTTTAATCTTACTAGCTAACTACCATTCGTTTTGATATTATTTACTGCCCTAAAGTTATCTGTATATTTAATCCGTGGGCGGCGGAGCGGATTATTCTCTAAGAAATATGTTGTTTTTTTATGGAATATTGCTTACATGTATTTTTGAGTACAATTGTTTGTTGCCATTAATAAATTTAAAAAAAACCCATCAGTAATCATAAAAACAATAGAAAAAGTAGATCTGTAAGGATTTGTAGAATAGGTTAAAACAAGAAATAGAGCTTGACACACTTGCATCACGGGCTGAGTATGTTTAAATAAAATAGATAAAATCAAGATCTCGTAATACCCTGTTTCCTCTTTTAAAAGTGAAGCGACTTTAGTTCTTTTTCCCAGATAAATATATTATGTTAAGTAATTTGTCTGTGTGTTTTCTTTTATGCATTGTTTCGTCAAATTTATTTACTGAATGTTTCAAAACGGCGACATAGTTTGGCAGTTTTAATACTTGTTAAAGCTTCTATGGAGAGTACCTACTGCTTAGACATTTGTGTTGGCGCTCCTGCCTATCAGCTTTTTACTCTGATTTCATGCAAAGGTGAGCTCTTCTCATTACCAACGATCAACGACGAATTAACATGTGGTTTAGAGGCTTTAGAACTTCACAGAGACATTGTCTGTCTATGTGTGCTCTATCGTATGAACAATAGAGAGTGTTCTGAAGAACTCTTTGATATGGTGCCCTCTTTACCGTTTTAAACTCGTACTTCCCACCGCTGGATGGCTGCTCAACCGCACAGATTAAAACCTAGCAAAATGGCGACAACCATGAGGTTCTTTACAACCTTCATTGTGCTGCCGCTAGCGTTGTGGAATGGGTTATCCAGCATGGTTTATCTCAGGGCTGTGACACGAGAGTTTATAAGAAGAGACTAAAATGCGCCCTTTAAGTTCGGCAACACAAAAGTGATGCCCTTGGTGTTGCAATTGTCTGTAGGCGAAGTTAACAATTTACGTTTAAAAAGGCTATAAAACAAAGTATTGTGTTTTGAATTAATATATATCTTATTTTGTTACTGAATTTTCAATTTTAAATGATATGTTTTAGATTGCTTCGATTGTCAGTTCGTCTTTATATTACGTATATTTTGTTTTATTTAATTGTACCCTCATACTGTATTTCATGTTTAATCTTACTAGCTAACTACCATTCGTTTTGATATTATTTACTGCCCTAAAGTTATCCCTATATTTAATCCGTGGGCGGCGGAGCGGATTATTCTCTAAGAAATATGTTGTTTTTTTATGGAATATTGCTTACATGTATTTTTGAGTACAATTGTTTGTTGCCATTAATAAATTAAAAAAAAACCCATCAGTAATCATAAAAACAATAGAAAAAGTAGATCTGTAAGGATTTGTAGAATAGGTTAAAACAAGAAATAGAGCTTGACACACTTGCATCACGGGCTGGGTATGTTTAAATAAAATAGATAAAATCAAGATCTCGTAATACCCTGTTTCCTCTTTTAAAAGTGAAGCGACTTTAGTTCTTTTTCCCAGATAAATATATTAAGTTCAGTAATTTGTCTGTGTGTTTTCTTTTATGCATTGTTTCGTCAAATTTATTTACTGAATGTTTCAAAACGGCGACATAGTTTGGCAGTTTGTTTTTTTTTCTCTATACAAAAAGGTGATTTTTTGCTAACTTGACTAATTCGATGTGTAGTCCGGTGAAACTGTTAAGACCTTGCTGGGACAATGGCGTGGAGGTGATATGTGTAATGTTGTCGCAGTGATGTAAGATTTCGTGGCACTGTATCGCGCAAGAAGCGTACTCAAGGGCTCCACGCCGAGGGAACAGACCTAGGCTTAAGCCACTGCCGAGGGGGGCCTAGTCGGGAGCGAAATTTACCGCCAGAACACGGCGACATGATCTGTGGTTACGCGGGCGTGGGCGTGAGCACGCTCTGTTTGGAGAGACAGGCTGTTACTGATCGTTCACTGCCGTTATTTCATCGGGAAGGTCGGTAAAAATATGTCGCGGACGTCATTTACAACGCGCAGCGTTCGGTACTGGTTCGTATTTTGCGGCGGACACCACTAACGGACTGGGATGATTCGCGGATTTTTCAAAATAACTAATCGTGATTTTACGTACGCCCAGATAGAAGGCATCTCCAGGTCCCTATGCAGATCGACTCTCCGGACGTACTACGGGTCACCGGTCACTTTACGTAAAACGTGGTTTTGAAGAATCTGCAACTTATGAAAATTATCTTTCGACATATGCGCAAAAACGGGACTGCTATATGTCATCACGGGACGGATACACGTCTTATACAAAGTGAGCTTGTGTCTGAGGGACATCTTACTCCTATGACAAAGCAACGGATGGAGGCGACCCAAGACCATAGCGGCTTTGTTTCGCACTCTATCTATATGTGACAACTGACTACGCTATTGGCCTAGCAAAGCCTTAACGAAGCTGTTGGACTACAAAATAGTTATTAGCTTTTAACGCTATAAGATTTAATATAAAAAAACCAAAAAAAATGATCTATATCACTGAGAGCGCAAATCACCCATGTGAAGCCGAAGCGTGTCTCCAGTATTATTATATGACAATAATAAACCCGTAATGTAAGAACAATACACAACGGTAATCGATACTCAGTGAAGCGAGTGAACGCAATAAAACTTCTCGTATAGATAGACAGATGTGCATTTGTGCTGAAAATTCGCACTTTACGATTGCCACGCTCGACGGGTTTTATGGTTTCTGCTTGTTAAACCCCATATAATGCGCGCTAAGTCTTTAAGATTTGAAAGTATATGTGAAGATTTACTATGGCTTTTACATCAACGTATATAATGTGCCTTATCTATGTTTTTTTTTCGAACCTACTGACTTTATTAGCCTTATGAACCTCCATAGCTTCATTGAACTAAATCTATATATTAATACGTGAAACGAAAAGTAATTACCTCTTTTTAAGCAAATTGCGCAGCGGATGTACATAAGGTGTGACATAGTTAAAGTCTATATGGAGGAGAAGTGAATAAAGTTTTTTTAAATAAAATGCGTTAGAAATACATTAAATTAACTAAAATACACATTACACACAGTCCTGCTTGAATTTTTTTTTTTCCTCGAACTGATTACGTTATTGACCCGGCAGGGTCTTCCCAGCTTCACCGGACCACTAAGGTTGGCGCTTAAGAAGGCACACAACCGATTTGGGTTTTAGGTAACATACACAAGGGTGCACGCACAAGTGTGACATAGTTAAAGTCTATATGGAGGAGAAGTGAATAAAGTTTTTTTAAATAAAATGCGTTAGAAATACATTAAATTAACTAAAATACACATTACACACAGTCCTGCTTGAATGACACACAACATATACACATGTAAATGAAAAAGTCGTTTCGTCATTCTTTCTTTTTTTTTCATCTCCCTTACTCCAGTCATAATAATAATTAAACTATCTCTTTCGCGTTATTTCATTCCTTATCTATTTATTCTTTCACTCTCATCGTACTATTCTATTGTCTTCCCATTCATTATTACGTTCCGATTATTTTTTTCATCCTACGTTCAATGTTTTTAATACGACTTACTTTTCATACCTTACATAGGTACTCTATGAAATTAACTGGTCAAACTATAGGTTAACTTTATAATAATATAACATGTAAATCATATTATAAATTAATAAATACTTCAATAATTGACTGATTAAGATCTATACGTATAATAAAAATGAAGTGTCTGTATGTAATATCAAAATAAATATAAAATACTAATTTGGTATGAAATGTCTGTCTGTTTGTTACGGGTAATCTCCGAAACGATTGGACCAATTTTATTTTTAACGATTTCACTGGGAGGCCTTTAAAATGACAGTGGGTTACTTAGGCTACTCTAATTTAGACTAACTGTTAACCGTGGCTCTGTTTGCAGTGCTATCTCCAATACGGTTAAGCCGATTTTCACAAGATTTTTACTGGCAAATAGCTGACCTTATAAAAAGTAATTCAAGCAATTTCACTTTATACTAGCTGTTAACCATGGGTTTGCCCGCAGTGCTATCTCCAAAACCTTTCGACCAATTTTTACGGGGTTTTCACCGACAGATAGCAAATATTATAGAAAGTAATTTAGTCTATTTTAATTTACACTAGCTGTTAACCGTGGCTACGCCCGCAGTTTTAACTCCAAAACGGTTTGACCGATATTCACGGACTTTCACTGGCAGGTAGCGGACTTTATAGGAAGTAATTTAGGTTATTCTATTTTACACTAGCTTGTACCCGCGACTTCGTCCGCATGACATTTAGCAACAATATGTTGTTCACTGTAAACATGTGCGTTGTACTAGACTCCAAGAATAAATATAATTAAAATTCATATATCTGTATCTATGTATGTAATTTGCATTATATTGTCTTTTCAGTCATTTTGGCGACCATATTGTTTTATTGACTGCGCTTTCGACTACATAACTCGGGAAACATAGTAATATATAAGAATATTGTATCGAGTTCAATGAGCACCATTTAAATAGACAAATATTAAAAACTGCTTAGACAGATAGAAAGTTTTATATCTTGATTTATATTTATGCAAGATTTCAAGACGTCAGCTTATTCATTGTATACAATTCAACATTATAATTGTTAATAGTAATTTTGAAGATAGAAGGTGTTTTTTATAAACGTATTACTTATTGACAACATGGGCATATGTCGTTGATGAGTAGTACAAGTCGTTGGTGAGTAGTATAAGACGTTGATGAGTAGTATAAGTCGTTGATGAGTAGTATAAAAAGTAGTTGCCAGAACATAGGTATTTGTCACAGCATCTTGGCTGAACCCTGTTCGGATGAAGCTAAGATGCTGTATGACCTGGTTATGATACCTCATCAGCGACTCTCATGATACAGCTAAAAAGATTGGAAAACAATGGGGCTGATATGTTCAGTGGAATAAAAAGAAAAAAAAAACGGGCATATTAAATTATCATAATAACATCTTTAATTAATTGTTTCATTAGTTTCTTATAAAGTGTAAGTGAGCAAAGAGGTAGTAATATGGTGGGTTAAGATTCCAAATATGTTGCTGATGGTAAACCTCATTTAACACACTGTTAGTATTCATATCGCTAATGTACACGTTAAATGCTGTAAGTGGCGTGCAAGTCGTACTTACAATTGTTTTTAGAAAGCATTTCTATAATTGTACATGGTCTCACAATTAGGTCCGTTCCCTCGGCGTGGAGCCCTTGAGTACGCTGCTCGCGCGATACAGTGACACAAAATCTTACATCACTGCGACAACATTACACATATCACCTCCACACACGTGCACGCATACACGCTTACACATGCAGGTGGAAGGGTTTTATTTTTTCCCCTTATCAAACTGAAATAGTTTAGAATATTATCCGATACGAAATATATATAAGAGTTGTTGAGGTATGTATGCTTGGTACACATATATGTTTCAACAACTCATATATGTATGAATAGTTAGCTTAGCTTAGGTTAGCTCACATAGGTCGCGAATTGCATGTATCAGGCAACAGCCAAAGCCGAGGTGTGCCGCGCACCCTTGAGCTAGTTGTCAAAATAGAATCAGCTGAGTGCCTTAAGCGCTCGCCTTAGTAGTCCGGTGAAGCTGTTAAGACCTTGCTTGGTCAATAGCGTAATCAGTTCGAAAAAAAAAGTTTAATATTTAACGCCATATTAAATATTAACATGGTCGCCGTCGTCAGCCTCATCGTCACTAACGTACGTACTGTTGAACATTTAAAAAAAATGTTCGTACATTACACTCATGCGAAGTTGGGGCGCGACTGCACTATGTCTGATGGTAAGCACAGTACAATCCAAAAACAATGGCGACCACCGAGTGACTAACTATCCCTCGCCGGTCACCGATGTCAAGCCGGCCTGCGTAAATTTCTCCTCAAAATATTCCCTTTAGATATAAAAAAATCGTGTGATCGGTTTTCTAACAGTAGCATCTTTTATTATTATCACATTCAATAAACAAATAGAAAAAATATTTGATATACCAACAAAAAGAAAACGTGAGATTCATAAACCATCAATAATTGTTTGATCAGTGCAATGCTCACAAGGGGTATTTTTCATTTGTTATTTTATTTACATAGGTACTTACTCCAGCAAATACTAAATCATACTGATATAATTTATATTACATAAACAACAAATACAAAGAAACAAAATGTTGACTATAGCTAACTTCAGGGTGTCAGGTTTTCGTGACGGTGTGCGCGCGCATCGTAAAAATGTACTCTCGTCATTTTTTCCTAACGCGTCAAAAGAAGTATAACTTCAAAAGTATAACAAGTGGCCCGCGATTATTATTTTTTTGCTTTATTCCTGAACCTTATTGTATAGCTTACGTTACTCCAATAATTAAGATAAACCTTCATTATTAAAATACATTATGCAGTTCCGCCTACGATGCAAGAAAAATAAATTGAAGTACATATAATACAAACTAAAAATATTATCCTACCTTTTGGGTAGTCGGTTAAAAAGAGGAAAAAACTATAAAACAAAGTCTAACCTAATCCTCATGTTCCGTTGCACCTGCGTCCGCCATTTTGTATTTTTTCCGTCCATTTCGTTCTCGATGACTTACGGTACGCCTGACGGATTACAAAGGATTTTAATACGAGAATATCATAATATTTTCCCTCTGAAGTCTGTAATTATTTGAGTGATTAGTTAATGGATGCAATTAGGAAGAATGCTCTTCCGGATTATGCTTTAATTAGTTTTTTTTTTGTGCTTTGTTTTTAAAATGATATGATATTCCATTCCCTTTGTAGTTATTATTTTACTTTACTAGTTTTAAATGATTTAGTGCTAATTTAATGTGATTAAATATTTTAATGGTGCTGTTTTGTCATCACTAAATATTAATATCTATTGGGGCATATTTATTTATGTTGCGCTTAAAAATGTCAGTTGAAAACAGACTGTGATAAGGACACAGAGTAAAAATAAAGAGAAATTTGGAAACGTCAACCATTCGCAACAGGCTATAAATATATGGTAAATACCTGCTAAATATATATTTAAGTATTTGAGTAATATTTGTACTAAGACTATCAGAATATAAATATTTTATTTATTTTACATTATATATTTAGCAAAACAACATAAGGATTACACATACATAAAACCACAAATACACAGTTACAACATTAAATTAAGTACATAATCATTACGATAACATAGATGGATGACATTATAGCACAGCAAACAAATTCTAATTAGGTGCAGAATCAATGTATCGCGCACAACTACATACATATATAATACCACTCCACAATATTCTCGTTATTTTTAATCTAGGATCGCATTAAACTTGATACTCTGTTTCAAATTGCATTTTCTGACGGGCTTTATAAAAAGTTATACATAATGCATCTATTGCCTGCAGCCGGCTAAAAGGAAGTTCTTACTATGAAAATAAATATGTAAAAGTTGAATGGAACTTAGAACGGTCTCCATTTTATAAACATTTTGTACTATATACCAAATATAATTATTGTATATAACAAGTATGTATTATAAAATGAGATAATTTATAAAACTAATTAGTTCTTGGCTGGAAAATGTATTTGCCGCAAAATTTTATTTATACATTCTGTTACGTTTGACGGGAACTTATTAGCAAATGTCACGCGTAACTAACTGTAAAAAACAAAGGTAGGTTTTTCGATAAATATATTGATTGTGGACGTTACAGATATCATTTGCAATGTATTTTGATTGTTTTAACAATTGTTCAACAATTTTATAATAACGTCGTACAATTAGTTTTACGGATGTTTACACTTCTTTTTTGAAGTCAAATTTCTTATGGGAGTTCTTTAAAATTCTTATCGACAACCTTTTTGTGTGTCAAGAAGTGGTGAGAGAAAACATTGTGTCGGGTAGAGTGATGAAAATATCGGTTTTCGTCCGATCACCGAAGTTAAGAAACGTTCGGGCGCGGTCTGTACTTGGGTGACCGCCTGGGAACATCGCGTAACGTTAGTTCTTTTTTGTATTTATTTACTTCAAATATTTCCCTGTAATAAAAAGTGTCTCTTCTATCGCGTATCTTTATGGTACACCCTATTTTGTACAGTTTTAGTTTTTCAGATTTATGTCTTTCAGATATTTATCAAACAAATAATTTATAATAATTTATATATATAATAATGTATAGTGTTACTTATTGGATAACTTTCTCTTTCATGAGATTAGTTCTTAAATAAGACAAAAAAAGAAAATTAATCTCCTCATAATTTGCTTACGAAAGTTTTAGTAATCCAAATACAAGAGAGTTTGTGAATTTACCTGGGAACACCGCGTAACGTTAGTTCTTTTTTGTATTTATTTACTTCAAATATTTCCCTGTAATATAAAGTGTCTCTTCTATCGCGTATCTTTATGGTACACCCTATTTTGTATAGTTTTAGTTACTAACATTTCCTTTTACTTTTTATTTTATAATTATTTTCCGATTTATGTCTTTCAGATATTCATCAAAAAAATAATTTATATATACATATATAATAATTCATAGTATTACTTATTGGATATCTTTCTCTTTCATGAGATTAGTCCTTAAATAAGATAAAAAAGTGCGTACGTACAAAGTACACATGTCAGAAGTGAAACTTCTTTGGCGAACTAATTTATAAGTCTTGTTTATATTTATACAAACAAGAAAAAAGAAAAAAAAAAAGTTTATTTATTTATTTAATCTGCGTTTACTGCAAATGACGTCACTTCCGTTGCATACCTGCGTGACGTTACATCTGTAAAAAAATTACCCTCATGCGCCTAAAGAAGATTCACTTCAAAAAGAAAATTAATCTCGTCATAAAGGTAAAAAACCTCTAGACGATTTGCTTACGAAAGTTTTAGTAATCGAAATCCAAGAGAGTTTGTGAATTTCAGAAAGAATCTTAAACCGTTAGTAATCGCTCGAAGGAGAGTATAAAACAAAGATAGCTGACGGTAGCCGAGACTCGGAACGGTTGACTTATCGGATTGTAGTGTTTCTAGATTTCACACCGCTCGAGGTGCTTGAAGAAACTTAATTCCTAAGTTATTTATTTGATATATTCCCTTAAGTATATTTCGTTTTATCATAATACCTATTTCAGTGAAACTTACTATCTACGTGGTTATTTATTTTTTAATGTTTTTTTTCTTTTAAAAGTTAACATACTAGTGACTTAAACTTAGTGAAAAAACATATCAAGAAGTCTTTTCCATCAAACTCGCTTGTGCACAATACCCGAACGATATTATGTAAACTGCCACCAATATTAAAAAAAATAATAAATAAATAAATAAAAAGCCCGTTTATTCCAAAACCAAGTAAGTACATTCGTTAAATCAATAAAAAAGTAATATTATTAAGTTAATAAATATTGTAGGTGATTTTAAATTATTTTGTTTTGGACTCTCGGGTAAAGGCCTCCTTCAGCTCCTGCCATGTATTTCTGTTTATCACAGCGTTGGGCCAATCTGTTGCTATTTTACGGAGGTCGTCTGACCATCTCGTGTTAGGTCTACCTAATCTTCGTTTTCCAATTGGACCCACATCGTAGCGACTTTAGTCCACCTTTCCGGTTGCATCCTTGCAACATGCAAGCATTAAAAAAATTAGAGTTAAATAAGATAATCTATACTAATATTATAAAGACGTAAAGTTTGTGAAGTTGTAGGGGGTAATCTGAAGAACTACTGGTCCGATTTGAAAAAAATATTTTAGTGTTATATAGCTAATTTATCGAGGAAGGTTATAGGCTATATATCATCACGCTAAGACCAATAGGAGTGGAGCACTAATGAAGAATGTTTCAAAATCGTTTTTTTTCTTCTTGAGAGCTTCCGCTGCGTGTTAGCGTTAGCCCAAAGTAACTATTCCACGCGAACGAAGTCGCGGGCAGAGGCTAGTATTATGAATAAAAGCCACTACATGATATACTAAAGACGCGCCAAAACTCAATTGAAGGGTTATTATTTAAAACTAAGCGACAAATTGGATTACTGGGACGGAAAACGAGAGGTAGCAGGAAGGGAATAGGGCGATATTCTACTTTATAAAGGGATATTGGGGTGTAAGGGGTGTCAAATAACATCTAAGACTTGAGACATCCAAGCCAAACTCACCTCCACGTGGTGCACCCTGCTGAATAACGAACGAGGCAATGGCGAAAGCGGGGTGGTAGGGTTTTACAGCCTGACTGGGTCGCAACCGCCATGTATATGGCGAAAAAGCCCGTCATAGTGATTCGCTTTTGCGGGTCGCGTTTCGGGATCAGCCTGTGCATATCCAGCTTTTCGCAGGCCGGCATGACAGCGGCGACCGTCGATGGATAGTGTGTCACTCGGTGGTCGCCATTGTTTTTGGATTGTACTGTGCTTAGCATCAATAAAAAAAAATCTGTCTTCAGTGCAAGTGAGAAATAAGTAACCAGGAGTACCGTCCTTTAAGGCGCATGTACATAGAGAATAGTAATTCCTAATTTTCTATATAAATAAAAATGACTGAGGTCTGCTTCTCTGCGTCTATCAATTAAAAACTATTGCATAGTTTTCGATCACATTCTAGTTGTTCTTCTTAGACCCTTGGTCCTTATTTAAAAGAAGAATTATCCCGATATCTTTGTTTAATATAATATTATTAAGGTTACTAAGAATTTTCTAAGCACTACGGATTCAGCGATGTGTTTGCTTGCAACGGAGAAGTGGGACAAACGGTATAATTCGTACGTATTTTCTTTTGTACATAATATATATTCAAGATAACAAATGATACAGACGAAGTAGCAAGTATCAACTGGTCCTTAATGTAGTTAAGTGCAGTAAATTGATATTATATACGACAATTGCACTTTTTGCACACGTTCTTCCGTACTTGCTTACATCTTGTTTGATGTATCTTAGTCCGGTGAAGCTGTGAAAACACACACACACACACATAGCGCTGTCAGTTCGAATGTCAGCAGAAAAGATTACGATGTATTTAAAAAAAACAGGACGTGTCGTAAAGACACACGATAGAAGTAAAACTTTAATTAAATAAATATAAAAATAAACCAATCTGTATCAGGTCAGTAGCGTTAAAAAATGTAAAGTATTAAAAAAAATATACAACAAAAACAAACTAGGCGGTCACCTGCGAATGTTATTTAACTTTGGTGATCGGTTCAGAACTGGTGTTTTCAACACTCTACCCAATACAGTGTTTACAGCCACTACTTTTCGTCATATAAAAACGTTGCGAACCAGAATTTTAAAGCCCACAAGACATTTCAGTTCAAAAAATAATACCAGTTATCTACATATAAGGTCAAACAGTTAAATAGGTTTATATTGGCAATGTAAACTGAATAAAATATAACTGACACAGCGAATGCACCCTATAATGATAGCGTCCTTTACGAGCAACCCGTGCGTCATAACCCTTCGATAGCCGTACGTAGCTACCTGTTACACGATTTATAAAATCATAAAATATGATATATTCATGTTTTTTATTGACATAAAATATGAATAAGACATTATTTTATTCAGTTTAGTAATATTTTTCTCCAAAGTATATTATCTCAGTAATATTATAAATGCGATAGTGCGTTTGTTTGTCTGTTACGTTTTTACGTCGTATCTACTCCATCATCATGAAATGTTGCTTGCATACATTGTTAGGGTTAAAATAAAGAGCAAAGGGTACTTTTTATAGAGAAAAGGTATTATTCTTGAGGGATACGTCAAACTTACATTAAAGCGATCGGATCTACGAACAAAAACTAGTCGAATATAAGTAGATGCTTTGTTAATATTCCGGTGAACGTACGGTTGAACGGTATAGATGTTACCTAAGTAAAATTATTACTTATTCGACAATGGCAGTAATAATCTGGAATATTGATTGAATGAAAATGAAAATTAAATGGTGGTAGAGCCACGCTGAAACTGTTACTGGTTTCAGCATGAATCGGTCGGCTCGCCCGGGGTAGTACCACCCTCTCATAGAAAACCGACGTGAAGTAACAGTGCTTGCATTGTTGCGTTTCGTTCGGTCAGTGAGAGCGCCGGAGGCCCACCTCCCCTCCCCTCTCTTCTCCCTTTCCCTCCCCTAACCTTTCCCTCCAAAAGATGGCAACGCACTTGCAACTCCTCTGGTGTTGTTAGTGTCTATGGACGGTGGTGATCACTTAACAGCAGGTGACCCACCTGTTCGTTTGCCATCTATGACATAAAAAAAGAGAGATTTTTTTTTATATCATAGGAGGCAAACAAACATGTGGGTCACCTGATGTTAAGTGATCGTCACCGTCCATAAACATTTGCAACATCAGGAGAGTCGCAAGTGCGCTGCCAGCCTATGTTTGGGGGATGGGCGGTGAGGGGACGAGGAGACGGGAAAGGGATGTGGGTCTCCGGCGGTCTCACTGACCGAACGAAACGCAACAATGAAAGCAGTGATACTTCACGTCGGTTTTCTATGAGAGGGTGTTAGTACCCCGGGCGAGCCGACCCATTCATGCTGAAAGCAGTAATAGCTTCAGCGTGGCTCTACCATATAATGAAAAAAGTTTTTCATGGCAATTTTCTTGTTGTTTATATTTTTCATAATTTGTGAATGCAGAGTGTAATATCTCATGAAGTTATTGCTAGTCTTCTAGAAACATTACTGTTTATAATAGTTAAGATACCTTATCTTTGCAACTCCGTTTCTAAAATCATCTATACTAATATTTTAAAGTTTGTTTGTTTGGTTGAACGCGCTAATCTCAGGAACTACTGGTCCGATTTGAAAAATTCATTCAGTGTTAGATAGCTCATTTATCGAGGAAGGGTATTTAAATTACGCTAAGACCGAGAGGAGCAGAGGACCAATGAAGAATTTTTCAAAATCTTTTTTTTGCCTTTTGAGAGCTTTCGCTGCGTAATGGGCGAAGTCGCGGGAACAGTTAGTACTATAAATCTACTCGTACATTAAAGCGAAATATTCTGTCATCTAATATACACAATGACATATGTCCGTCCTCGTGTTCATCCTGACATCTAATTAGTCGCATGATTGACTTGTCTGTACCACTAATTGCCTTCCAGCGAGTCGCTAATAGAAAAGTCAGCAGGCCTTTTGATAGTGATCGGCTGACCGTGTAATTCTCAACTCGCTCGGGGACATATTTCCTATTAGGTTTTGTTACTTTTATTAGAATTGGTTTATTATAAAGGCTTTATTCCAATACTAGTTTTTTTTTGTGGGTTCACTCCCGTTAATATACATTTAATGTACATGGAATGGGACCTTGGGAGCAGTACCTTCTTTCTGGACGACATAATCAATTCAAAATAATATGGTTAGAAATTTTGAATATTTATTGGTTATTAAAAAAACAAAACTGGCCAATTTAGATATAAACTGTTAAGAATAAATTCGAACAATTAATCACTCGTTAAATAACCGACAAGCGTTCGGACAGAGCTATCGCACGATATGACGGCCACCGAAAGAGTGAGCCAACACGTTTTTTTTTTTTTTTTTTTCTCGAACTGACTATGCTATTGACCTGGCAAGGTCTTAACAGCTTCACCGGACTACTAAGGCGAGCGCTTAAGGCACTCAGCCGATTTTTGTTTTGGCAACCAGCTCAAGGGTGCACGGCACACCTCGGCTTGGCTGTTGCCTGTTCATGCAATTCGCGACCTATCAAAGCTAACCTAAGTTAAAGCTAAACTATTCATACCAATAAGAGTTGCTGAAACATATATGTGTACCAAGCATACATATCTCAACAACTCCTATGTGTATTTTGTATCGGAAAAGATTCTAAACTATTACAGTTCGATACGGGAAAGAAAAGAAAAACCCATCCACTTTATGTGTAAGCGTGTGAGCGTGCACGTGTGTGGAGGTGATGTGTGTAATGTTGTTGCAGTGATGTATGGGTGTGTCACTGTATCGCGCGAGCAGCGCACTCAAGGGCTCCCTACCGAGGGAACGAACCTAAGCTTGAGCCGCTGCCGAGGGAGGCCTACTCTGGTGTGCGGGAGCGAAATTTACCCCCAGACCACGGCGGCGTGATCTGTGGTTACGCGGGCGTGGACGTGAACACGCTCTGTTTTGAGAGACAGGCTGGTACTGATCGTTCACTGCCGTTATTTCATCGGGAGGGTCGGTAAAAATATGTCGCGGACGTCTTTTACTACGCGCAGCGTTTGGTACGGGTTCGTATTTTACGGCGGATACCACTAACGGACTGGGATGATTCGCGGCGTTTTCAAAATAACTAA
>MU159857.1:238674-258756 GCA_015888305.1 Antheraea pernyi | reverse complement strand
AAAAAAAAGGAGAAAAGAAAAATCGCTTTGAATTCCAATGAAAAATAAGGATTAGGCCTTAAATTTGCATGCAGCACGTCGATGGTAAATTATCGGGGTGTTTGGCTGAAGGCCAGCCAACATTTACCGGTCGTATTAGGGACACCGAGCACCCTGTAGCACCCTGTTACCAAAGCCGGCACGTGACCCTAATCTGAATTTTATAACGTTAGGTATTCGCAATTAAACGCAGACCTGTGTAAAGTGGAAAAATTGTTTTAGTAACCGTTATCCGGACTTTAAACATTTATTCATAACGATCAAGTAGGCAATTATTAAAATAGACTATGCTTTTAACGTTCAAAGGTTAAAATTTATGACTATTTTTTATCCTAATATCTATATTTAATCCTAATTCTTATTAATATAAATGTGAAAATAAGTTATTTGTTTCTTTATTACGCTTTCACGCTTTAACTACTGATCCAATCTTCATGAAATGTTTCATACACATTGTCAGGATTATATAAAAGGACATAAGGTACGTAAGAGTTTCTATAGAAAAAAAAAAAACAATTCTCCGTTAACACGTGCGAAATCGCGAACAAATGCTAATGTTGTTTTACGAAACCTTTAGTCGGTCCAGTCAGGGAAACCAATTAACACTGTATAGGCACTGTGATTATCTAATCGGGCAAAGCTTCGCCCTACAATAACTTCAACATAGAAGTGCCTCCCGACTTTTTTTTTTTTTTCTCGAACTGTCTATGCTATTGACCTGGCAAGGTCTTAACAGCTTCCCCGGACTACTAAGGCGAGCGCTTAAGGCACTCAGCCGATTTTTGTTTTGGCAACCAGCTCAAGGGTGCACGGCACACCTCGGCTTGGCTGTTGCCTGTTCATGCAATTCGCGACCTATCAAAGCTAACCTAAGTTAAAGCTAAACTATTCATACCAATAAGAGTTGCTGAAACATATATGTGTACCAAGCATACATATCTCAACAACTCCTATGTGTATTTTGTATCGGAAAAGATTCTAAACTATTACAGTTCGATACGGGAAAGAAAAGAAAAACCCATCCACTTTATGTGTAAGCGTGTGAGCGTGCACGTGTGTGGAGGTGATGTGTGTAATGTTGTTGCAGTGATGTATGGGTGTGTCACTGTATCGCGCGAGCAGCGCACTCAAGGGCTCCCTACTGAGGGAACGAACCTAGGCTTGAGCCGCTGCCGAGGGGGGCCTACTCTGGTGTGCGGGAGCGAAATTTACCCCCAGACCACGGCGGCGTGATCTGTGGTTACGCGGGCGTGGGCGTGAACACGCTCGACGTGTGTACATGTAAATGAAAAAGACGTTGTGACCTCCTTCCTTTTATCCAATTACCTCTTTAATATTTTTAACATGACTGACGTTACATGCCTTACATGCCCTTTGAAATCAACTGGTCAAATTCCGTTATATCATCGGGAGGATCGGTAAAATATCGGGAGGATCGGTAAAACATCGGGAGGATCGGTAAAAGAGCCAACACGGCAAACGCCGCTCCTTATATGGGCCGACGCAGTATAACTACACGACATTTTCATTTATTTCCAACAATATAATAAAATGGCTGTGTAAATAGTAATCTTCTAATTTATCCCTACAACTCAAATTACGTCACTTAAATAACGATCGATCGAGACATAAGAGTTATCGGATCAATACGTATTCATAATTAACAAAATATTTTTCCTCGAAGAATGAGAAGAATTGAACTCAATTAAAAACAAAACAAGGCAGTAAAATAAAAAAAAATCAAACATCTAAAACATGTATCAATAGAAATGTAGTACGATGAACGAGGGGATAGATGGCGCTTAAAACAAATCTACGTTTACGCGATGCCAAAGTAAAATATATATATAAAACAATAGTTCGTTGACACGTTTAAATGCAGCCAGTCTGCTGCTATATTAGTTAGCTGTCCTAACTTAAACCTCGGTTAAGTACAAGCGTCCAGTTTAACAGTCGCCCGTGGCTATCTCAACGTTACAGACGATCTCGTAAATTATATATTCCAGAATCGGTGCACACAGGTGACTCGGTTTTATAGCTAAATTTACGGCATGTTTTATTCATAAACTATAGTGTATTGTCGGTATAGAATAGTTTAATAATTCATCATTATATCGTAGTATATGTCATAGGCGGCAAACGAACAGGTGTTTCACCTGATGTTAAGTGATCCCACCGTCCATAAACACTAACAACACCATAGGAGTCGCAAGTGCATTGCCAGCCTGTGCGGAGGGGAGGTGGGCCGCCGGCATTCTCACTGACCGAACGAAATGCAAGCACTGTTACTTCACATCGGTTTTCTATGAGAGGATGGTACTACCCCGAACGAGCCGACCCATTCATGCTGAAATGAGTAATAGCTTCAGCGGGGCTTTATCACCTTCTTAAATGTAACCTTCTAGATTCTTGTTAAATGTTACAACTGTTGTTAAAAACATCCTACGTTTATTTTTGCTAATTTCCCCACTTTTTAAATAATCATTTCGATCCACTACAATACGTAAATAATTACAAATAAACCCAGTCAGCCCGAGCTAAACCCTCCTCATCCGCACATCACTAAAGATTATTAACCCTTAAAACGTGTCTTTAATTACCTGCACACTAGATCTCCGGTGATATACGTTAACCCTGCTCGTAGTGCCGGAGCTAACTTTATTTCGGTCTATTCTACCCTTCAAATCCCTGTTTAATGACCGACCTCTATTTTGGTATGCCCGTTGATGTCATCGAATTATATGCTGTTATATTCTTATACAAAAAATAAATATTGTTTAATAAGCCAGACGTTTTTTTGATTAAAGACAGTGTTACTTTGTGGAAATCCGTAATTAATATTATAGTGGATGTTACTTTGCACTTCCGCCTGGTGTTGATTGGCCACTGCTACGTTTCACTGTAACAAAAAAGGTATGCGCGCCGTGTAAATTAAATTAAATCTGAAAGCAGCAGAAAGAGCGAAATCTTTGAAGTTGAAGTTGAAGAAGGTTAAAGAAGTTTTTTTTTATTTCTGCACAAAATTCAATTAATGACGCATAGTAAGCTTACGATAATTATATTTTTTTCCATACTTATAAATTCGTTCCGGGACGCCTTTCTGTCCTGTTTGATTTAAAAAATATTGAATTACTTTTAACGTTGTTACATAAGCTTAAATAAGTTCTCTATGTAACGCGACAGTTGTGTAGGAAACAGACCACGCGACTGAGCTGGTACCTCTAGCTCTCTGATACAGAAATTACAGTTCCGTAGTTCTCGGTAATGCTCGGTTTTCGTCTAATGATCTAGACGTTCTTGGACTTTGATATCCTGCCATAAGTAACACAGTCCCCATCCCCAATATTATTTAGTTCTCAGCATACTTTCTGATCTATATACAATACAGTAATTACTACATTTATAGCGCGGTTTTATATAGCCCTCCCCATGATGACTATAACCTTCCTCAATAAATAGCCTGCAAACGGCAAGATATGTTTCTTCAAATCTTAGTTGCAGAGATTAACGTATTTAAACAAGAAAATAATCTTTTGAGCTTAATAATATTAGTATATTATAAATTACTAAAAAGATACTCGCTTTTCCTCGCGGCGCTGTTCGCATTAATGTACATTTCATCTATCCCTTGGGAACAGTCCTTTTTACTGAACGAAAGGTACTCTACTTCTCATTCTGTACCGCTGGTAACGTGTATATAAAATTTCATTATCATCGGTTGAATGTTTACGGCGTGTCAGCGTATAAAAAGAACAAACTGACTAACAATAATTAATAACATTTAGATGACATAAAAAATGATATTTACATGTAATGAAATTTTCACTTAATTGTTTTGTTTTTAGTAACTTATTTCTCTATAATTTTTAAATTATTATTAGGGAGACAAATTTAATGTTCTGTTGTGTCCTTCCGCGCGGAAGATGTGAAACTTCGTAATGTTGAAATAAAAATAGGAAAGGGTAGAAATCTATTTTTAGTGAAATCATATTGTTTCTTTAAGACAAACTTTATTAACATTGCTTACAATTCACAATTGATCGCATCTTTTAATTATCATTTTCGAGTGGAGAAATATCGAAACCTATAACATTTACAATGGGATTATGATAACTAAAGTAAAATACGAAATGTTTGATTATTTTTCTCGCTCTGTCTGTTTCTATTCCCCCTCCCTAGGAGCGTTGAACGTTTAACGCAACAGTGCTTTCATACCCCCTACATGGTAGCGTTAAACGTTTAACGCAACCCTGTTGGAAGTCGCATTAGAAGTTTCACTTCAATAAACATTTCCACTTATAATATTAGTTAGGATGTCTTATTTTATACCGCTTCATTGTGTTTTGACTAATAAAATCTTATGCTATACATCTAATATTAACAATAAAGGGAATATTCTTGTCAAAAATTGTTATCGGTATTTATACTTCAAAGATGTCAACAGGACGAGAGAACCAGAAAGAATGTTTCCTGTATTAATTGCATTATTAAATATTCGGTACTCAGCAAACACTTCTATGCGCCAATTAAACACGTTATCCGTGACATAACAAATGTGTTATAAGGCGTTGTATGAGTAAACATTAACGAGAGTAACCAACACCCGATACTATCGTATAATTTTCACATCGGTCTGTCTGTCCGCGTAATATCTTCTTTATTTACACACGTCCCTTTGTTTGACGCGTAATTACTTCATTCAGACCGGACTGGATGTATTGTGCTGGATTTGTTGACAACGTTTAGTTACATTTTGTATTGTAGTGGGTGTTTACGGATTTTCTATAATAATATGTATAGTGGAAATGGGAAACTGCTATTGAAAGTCAGTTCGCAATCTGTCTGCAAACAACGGCGTTGAATACCGAAAATGAATAAATATATGCTACATGTTAAAAGTATCGGGGTGTGTATGGTAGTAGCAACTGGTTCTTTGAATTTTATATTGTAATTAAGCCGTTTGAATTGATGATTGTTGAGGAAAGATTTGGTCTCATTTTGTAGTTTATATATGACTTTTTTATACAAATAATCTCTACTCAGAGCAGCTGTTTCACCACGGGTTATACGAGTATGCGTTTGATTTTTAAGGATTCACATTCCGTATGGTAGCAAATAATAAATGTTTTATATAATTTAATTTAATTTTAATTTCAAACATATTATACATACATTTACATATTTAATTATTCCAAACATCATACACTAAATTTTCAGTACCTATTTAATGTCTATAAATTTTATCATTACTGCTTGGTCCCCATGGAAAAGCGTAGTGATATATACTTTAGATTATCATGTGGGAAGTTTCCCGTCTGATTGTAAAAAATCTTGCCAAATTTTTTTCAACCTTTCTAATTGGCCTGGATATATGGCAGAAGTCTTTGTATCAATAACATAGCAAATTTAATAAAAAGAAGGTAGGGATAGCTTTCTATTATGTAATACTAGCTTCTGCCCGTGATTTTACTCGGGTGGAATAGTTACTTTGGGCTAACACACAGCGGAAGCTATCAAAAGGAAAAAAAAAATAAAAATTCTTCATTGGTGCTCCGCTCCTATTGGTATTAGCGTGATGATATATAACCTATCGCCTTCCTCGATAAATGAGTTATCTAACACTGAATTTTTTTATAAATCTCCTGAGGTTAACTCGTTCAAGCAAAGAAACCCTCCAGCTTTATAATAGAAGTATAGATATAAAATTATTATAGGTGCGATGTCATACTTTTTGCTAAAAAAACTACAGAAACAACGTAGACACATTTCAAAGATGAAATATTAATGGTTCCTAAGAACGAAACAAGCTTAAAAACTGAGTATTAATTTATTACATTTCATTGTTACAGAAACAAAGAACTCAGTCTGGTTTCATTAATTTAAAATCTTAACAATACGTGAACTTAACTGAAAGGGTTCCGTAGCTAAATAGTAAATCCGACGAGGCGGAGATAGCGAGCGCATTAATCATTCGCTTTCGACCTAACGAAAATAGATAAAACTAAGTACTCATGTTGAATTTTCTCGCTTCCTTATGATTGACTGACGTTAATGACTTATAAAGTTTATGGTACAGTAAATATTTCAAAACATTTGTTTAATTTGATACTAAAATAAATGTGTGATAATGCTGTATTTGACATGTATCCGGTTGCTGATGATAGATTAGGGGCGGAAATATTTGCGGAAAGTCCTTTATAATTCAGGTTGCCCAACTACGGAATGCTCTACCTGTTTCTATGAGATGGCCGCAGACGATGGACATTTTAAAAAAGGCGGTCAAATAGTACTATTTATCGATTGAACGTTGCGCTTATGTGTATAATATTTATATAGTCTATATATTATTTATATTTCATATTATGTTTTATATGTATATTACAGTGCACGTGCTGCTAATTTATGCGGTATTAACTAGTTTTTGTTTTACTTCTACACCTTAAATACCCCCGATTCTACTCCATGGAACATATCCACCCAAAGGTTGCCTGGAAGAGATTGCTATTAACAATAAGGCCGCTCTTTGGTGTCTCGCATACTTGGGACGCATCGTTGAGCGAAGCACGCACACATTCAAATCTTATAACTACGAGGTTTGTAATCAAATTCAATAGAATTACAGTTTGAAATTATCTTTTAAAAGTCGCCGGTGTCATAAATTAAATTCTAATTCCGTTCTAGACATTTCAACCCCTCATTTTTTATGTCGGTATTAGATTTTACAACAAAGTCCCAAAGGATATTACCGATTTACCGGATTGCGAATTTAAGCGCCATGTCAAGCTGGTATTGGTGTCAAAAGGCTATTAGAGTGGATCAATATGTGAACGATGGTGATGGCTGGAATTGACTCGCCTCTGTGCATCCATTAAAAACGTTTGTGACATATACCTAATATATTCTAAATATTATATATATTTGTTAAAAAGATAAACCAGATCGAGTTTCATGTCGGTTCTTCTTGATGACTGTGTTGTTTTCCGAACCGGTGGTAGTTTTGACGTTCATATGTACCTTCTTAGGGCCTAAATTGAATAAAGTGTTTTTGATTTGATTTCATTTTTGTCAAATAAATAATCGAGCGACGATGCAACCGGCAACAATTCTATTCTAGTCATCGACGTTAATACAAGGAGTGACAAGTGCAAGAAGTCCACGAGAGGACTCGTCCACCGGATCTGTGCAATGAGGAGATGGGCCCCCCGGCCTATCCCCTCAGGTCCGGCTACGGTAGCGGGAGGAGTTGGGCAAAGCACCGCCTCCTCCCGCCTGTCCTCCTTTGGCGGAGAGGGCCACCTTGAGGGTCTGCCTCGTGGGCCCTCTCCGCATCCTCCTTCTGCGAGATGACCTCCTCGCAGAAGGAGGCCATCCCCCGCCAAGCCTGTTCGCTGCCAAGCATGGCCGAAACCACGCTCGGCAGCGATAAGTCCGTTCCTTTACGAATGAGCCTGAGCTTTTGGCAAAGGTAACCATAGTATGGTGGTAAGTACTGTTGCCCAACATTGGTCTTGGTCTTATTATTGCGTTTTTGCAAGACCAAGACCACCGAATTTTAGCAAGATCAATACCAAGACTAGTACAAGAGGAGACTGGGCCTGCAAGACTCCTGCAGTCTTGCATTTAAGTCAAATTTGATCATTATTGAGTATTTGGTTTCAATATCGATGTTGAGACACGTTCTCTAGTATCGGTATCAAAATCACGATTCATGCCATTTAATACACAAACAATTTTAGCTAATAAATTTAAACCACCAAATGTGTCTATGTCGCAAAGAGTATGATTTATTTAACAAGTTTCAAACTAACACAATAGATCCAGTATAATAACATGTTATGTTACGCGATATTTAGACAGACAATGGGCTGGCGATTATGTTTGTATATTTTATAATTTTGTGACAAAGACGCCGTGCCGCTTTATTGATAGACTGTGCGACAAGTGTATCACAGCATTGTTTATATTCTGAAAAGATAATAAAAAGAGTACGAATACGACATAGCTATTTCTACCCATTAAAGAGTTCCATAGCCGTTTCTGAGGGTCCATCATAAGGTCATTTTGTTCAGTCCTGCGGTAAACTTTAGTTACTAATTAACGAAAGGATTACAAACAAGACATATCTATCTCTACCCGTGAAGGAGCTCCATAGCAGTTTCCAAAGTCCATCATCAGTTCACTTTATTGAGTTCTCTGGTCCCGTTACTGGTAATAAAACGAGTACAAACACGACATATCTGTTTCTAGCTGTGAAGAAGTTCCATAACAATTTCTGAAGTCCATCATTCGGTCATTTTGATCAGTCATGTGGTAAGCTCTTATCACTACTAACAAAAGTACTACAAACACGATACGTCTATTTCTACCTATCAAGGAGTTCCATAACAGTTCCTGAAGTCCATTTACAGTCAAAACGTAAAAAAAACTATGCTAATAACTTTGTGGAAACAATATAATAAATAATCAAACTTAGAATTTGTGTTTCATCCTAATCATAGTGCCTCTTACTACTACAAATATAAGGACTCTATAAACATTGGTTACTTTGTCGAAATGATCAAAAAGTTTTGTGGAGTATATACGTATTCCAACAGCTATGTATTTATCTAAAAAATCGAGTGCAAAGCGACTTAGATATCCACTCGCAACGACGCCTGAGCGCGGACTGCCGAAGACTGAATTCTTGTTTCACACTGTTATCTAAGTTGAATATAAATAAAGAACTAAAGTGGACCTTATTTCATACGAGTTAAGTTATACGTAGTTTAGGTAAAGTGGTGATATTTATATTATTATATATTTATATTATAATTTTGGATATTATGGCCTCTATTTTCAACTTGATTATATGTAGCATAAGCTGGTATTTTTTGTTTATTAAATGTATAAATGTATGTTTATGAAGGTTTTCGTACCAAATATGACTTTGCATTGCGCGAGGAGACTACGGAGAATTGGTTTTTTTAAATGGAAACCTATTCATTTTAAAACACAATTACCTCTATATCACTATTAAAGGTTCAATGTATCTGTAGTTAACTATTATGTTTAGTAAATTTTAATAGTTTAGATGTAATTCATACAGGAAAACTGTGAAAATTAACCTTTTTTTGAGAGTACGTCCTTATGTTATCTTTATTATTACATTTTTACTTTAATCTTCTTCTTCACTTCTTTTATATTTGAACTACCTACGATAATTTTTATTCGTTATAGCAAAACCGCTGGTTAGCTGGAAGAAAATGCATCGTGGCACTAAGCTCGCCAGTATACAAACAAAACTAAAAAATGCAATAAAGTATTCATTTATTTACATCTTCCAGGCGTCACTCAACGGCCCACGTTTTTTTTAGATATTTCCAGAATTGATTAAAATTAATTTCACCAATGACTATATTGCATCCCATTATAATCCATTTATCGAGAGATAAATGAGTAAATCCATATCACGGTGCATGCGGTAAGTCGACGCCCATAAAACAAGCACGATGAGCTAAGTATGATTAATGGGTTCCACAACAAAATCGCTTCGAGGTAATTATTCTCGCTTGTACCTAACTGGAATTAATAACTGTTGAATAAGCTGTATATGTACGGAGTCGTCAGAGTAAATGCAGTTACAATAGAAACATAAAGTAAATTTTCAAAAAAAAGTATTAACCGACTTCAATATCAATCCAAAACCCATAAGGCACTAAAAAGCGGAAAATAAATAGTTTATCAAATTACCACACGGGAAGTACCAGCTTTCAAATTAAAAAAGAATAATCAAAATTGGTTTACCCATTCCAAAGTTATGAGGTAATAAAAAAAAAAAAAAAAACAGTGGAATTGATAACCTCCTCCTTTTTTTGAAGTCGGTTAAAAAACCATGTATGGATATATAAAGTCGTGATTTTTTCACATGTGTTGTTGATCAAATTTTGATAAATGTATGTTATTTTATATTATTATTCGGCTTTATAGCGTACTAGGTTTTGCACGCAGATTCGTTGGCGTTAATGTATATACTTGGCGGGAAAAACAGGACAATAAAAAAATAACAACGGTGCCAATAGAGAGATGAAAGTCGATCGACAATCCTCGCCGTCATGACAACTTACAAGGCTCACAATTGGTTAATGCCACAACGTGACATTGCAACGACCGACAACTTACGACAACGGCTATGTATCCATGAAAGGTATTCTGTAGTACTCACAACGTGTATGCAAAATACAATCATGATCATTTCAGTAGGTAACGTATGAAAGCCTTTCAAACAGATAAATTAACGCACCTTCTCATTTATAATATTAGTTAATAAAATTGACTACTGTAAGTTATCTTTAAGAGAGAAACGTTTGCCAGTTGAGATCTTTCTGTAGTACTCAGACGTACAATTCAACATTTATTTCTCAGAGCTTCTATAGCCAATACATCGTGGGCTGGCGTTGTGATTATGCCCATACCTTCCACCGGGAAGAGGCATACTACTGTTTTTTATATTATAGGGGACAAATGAACAGGTGGGTCACCTGATGTTAATTGATCACCACCGTCCATAGACACTTGCCACACCAGGGCAGTTGCAAGTGCGCTGCCGTCCTGTGTTTTGATGAGTCTTCGAATACTTACTTGATTGAGATAATGGACAATATGCCAAAATATGTGATATGTTTATAATAACTAGTGGGCGCCCAGTGGTCGACATTCGAACATAGTACATTGATTTTTTAAAGTTAGAACTTTATTAGGGTTCTTTTGTCATCTTACTTCTATAATCAAAGGTTTTTATCATGGCTAATCAGTTATTTTTTTTAAAATTATATAAATATGAAAAAAAACGATGTCTAAATGAAATAATAATTATAAATTTGAAACAAAAAACAGGCGGTTACATAAGGTGGTAAAACTCTCAAATTTTAAGTAAATATAACTTTACGAAAATAACTCACTCAACTCATGATACAATTCTCAATTAATTTTACATGACACCATGAGTGGTGGCATTTCTGAGTGATATTGAATTAAATGTAGTCTGTACATTATGAGGAATAGTTATATGCCCAGTAACATCGCTTGGAAAAGTAATGGATACACAATAGAATCAAATGATGAATCTAAAACAAAGATATTTTTCATACTACCAATAACTTTTGGAAAGAATTCATTTTTGTTCAAAATAGATAATCAACTGTACCAAATATAATTGCTACATCAGGTTGAACTGTAGCATTGTAACCGCGGATATCTAAGCCAGGGATTACTTTCATGAGCAAACAAATTTTGTTATTTTGAATTTACAAAGTACTTTTTGGCTCTTTTTATTGAATCATCATTTAAAGTGAGCTCACCTTAAAAATACTAAATATTAAAATATTGACATTGACTTTGGTAATATTGCTTTACTCTTATGACAACATGAAGTAAAATGGAAGCAGTCCTGACACCTAAAGAATTTGACATTCAATAACACCAAAGAGAATAATAATTATTTCAGCGGTTCCATAAATTATGTATCAATGAATTATTAATGTATGTTATGAATTTACATATTTATATTATTATACAATTAACCTACAATTTGACCAGTTCATTTCAAAAGGCATACAACGTCACTCATGTTAAAAATATTGAAAAAGGTAATTGGAGCGTAAGATAAAATTGACGGATGACTTTGTCAAAACGTTATTTTCATTTACATATGTGTATATGTTGTGTAAAGTTCAAGCAGTAGTGTGAGTAATGTATATTTTAATTAATTTAATATACTTGTAATGCATTTTATATAAAAAAATATAGCTTTCTGCACTTCTCCCCCATATAAACTTTAACTATGCCAAATTTCACGTTCATCCGTTCGCCCAATTCCGTTAAAAAGGGATACAAAGTTTAGGCTTCACGTATTAATATATATGATGATGATGAAACGATAATCGAATAACCTGTTATAATCTAAAATTTACGAGCGAATATAATTTTTAAGGCTTATTAAGGCTTTTACTGATATTTTTAAATTATTGGCATTAATTAATCAATACTTTGTATGTGGTAGAGCTACGCTGAAGCTATTACTGGTTTAAGCATGAATGGAGCCACTCGCCCGGGGTAGTACCACCCTCTCAAAGAAAACCGACGTGAAGTAACAGTACTTACATTGTTGCGTTTCGTTCGGTCAGTGAGAGCGCCGGATGACCACCTATCCTCCCCCTCCCCAAAATACAGGCTGGCAACGCACTTACGACTCCCCTAGTGTTGCAAGTGTCTATGGATGGTGGTGATCACTTAACATCAAGTGAGCTACCTGTTCGCTATGATATAAAAAAAAAGAAAAATATAAGTATGTTTATCGAGACATAGATAAAAGAGACATACAATTATTATGTAAGTTTAATTGAAATAAAACCTTTATAGCTTTTCGTTGCTATTGTTGATCGAAGAATAGAAACGATTTAAACAATTTAGCATGTTTCTAAAAATATCAAATTACCAATTTCACTTTAACTTTAAAAGTCTTTATAAATGTATATAAAATATATATTAAATGTTACAAATAAAGTTCTTTATATAAATAATCTACTTACTTTGGTGTCAGTAACAATGTAATGTATTGTATTTTCTCATTACTTTTTTCATATACTAGAATAACTTTCTAGAATGATCCATTCGTTGCTAACTTAATACCATATTGAGGCTTTTTGTGTTCTTTCTATTACTGTAAAGGTACCTTTATAATTATCATACGTACTGTGTATATAAAATGTAACTTTAAACAATGTTAGTGACCTTGTAATTGCTCTGTTATCCGTAACAATGTAATGGAATTCATAACTTTCTCTTTAGTTTATTCAGATAGATATAAATGTAAGGATTTTCTACAATGATCCATTGATTGTCAACTTCACTGTTATATCACCTATAATTTATTTTTATTATCCAGTCTTTAACTTTTAAAATATTGTTCTTTGTGTTCAAAATGTAAGCAATATTACTGAAATAGTTATTTCCAACTACTAAAAATTGCTCTGGTGTTAACATTGTACACATGTAGAAATAATGGAAATTAGTTTCTAGAAACATCCATTGGCTGCTAACTTCACACGTCTAAAACTTCAACGCTTTTGTTCCCTTCAGGTCAGTCATTAGTCTCACAGTAGTAGGAAAACAAGATACTCTTAAAGTTTGCTGAAGTCAATACAAAAGTATAATTTATTAATAAAAGTTTCCACTTGTAGTGATCAACATGGTTACAACATCTCAAAGATTATTCAAAAAATACCCCAAATCAGCTACACCATTAAAGATTATTATGTTTATTCGTCTACTTTACGGAATTTATTTTAATTACCGTTCATATAAAATAATATCAACGTTACTAAAAGTATATTGTGTAGCAGTTTCTATGGGATTGTTTGTCTCATGTTTTATGGGATTTCAATTTAACTTCATCCGTACGGTATCAACGATAGAGTACAATTTATATGTTGTTTTAAACTTGTATACAGCCAACGAATACTTATTCCAGTATTGTAAGAATCTTAAAATTAAGGATTGCATTATTGGTTTTAAAAATACAAAGTTAGTAACGATCGAAGTCATTGCCGTTATTATGGTTATTGTTTTAACAAGAATTGTTCTCTTTGTCATTTGTGTATATTATATTCATATTAACTCAGTGGCATTTGCGGTTACCGCTTTTGTTTTGAGCAGTTTGAGTCTTTCATATGTAACTCAAATAATATTTTTTGCGCTATTACGTAACCGGATGGTGCTTTTGAGAGAGTCGTTAGAAACCTGCGAGGTGCCTGTGAATATCATAAATAAGAATGAAACTGCGAAACAAACAAAACAGATCAGGAACAGTTTGTTCTACTACAACTTTTTGTTGGAGAATATAAAAAATGCAGATAAATATTTGCAATTTATGGTGAGCGAAATAATAATCTCTTTTATAAGCCTTTTCAAACACACCACAATGGCGATAAGTTATACACATCTGCGATTCGAAAGAAACCTTTGTTTCCCTGTCTTCACGAGCCAATATGTAGGTGGTAGAGCCACGCTGAAGCTATTACTGGTTTCAGCATGAATGGGTCGGCTCGCCCGGGATAGTATCACTCTCTCACAGAAACACGGACGTGCAGTAACAGTGCTTTCATTGTTGCGTTTCGTTCGGTCAGTGAGAGCGCCGGAGACCCACCTCCCCTCCCCGGAATCTTATTGGCTGGCAAGGCACTTGCGACTTCCCTGGTGTTGCTTGTGTTTATGGACAGCGATGGTCAATTAACATCAGGTGACCCACCTATATGATATTAAAAAAATGTTCATCACTTCCACCTGAGCCCGCCATAAGTTAAAATAATTAGTACCTTTTTTCTGCAATCATTTTAACTCTAGTGGTTCACCGTGTGAATGTGGTGTCCGTCTGCGACTCAAGTGTTATAGGCTCTATGCTGCCGATTCTGGTAATAGGATCTATAGCTGTTCTACCCGTTTGAATACAAAACACATCTTATTTATATATGTGAAGTACAAATATATTTTATTAAGTTCTTATCTATATAGAAATTAATTCATGATTCTGTTTTGTTTTAGCTTACAATATCTTTGGTGATGAATTTCCCTAAAGTGGTATACTTTTTATACATTTCTACAATTACTTATATTCGTGAAGTAAGTATTAAAATTAATAAATATTATGAATCTGCGAGCTTAATTAGTATTTTTAATATAAATAATGCAGTTACTAGTTATTAAATAAAAGTAAAAGAATAACGAACGAGGCATAGGCGAAAGCGGGGTGGTAGGGTTTTATAGCCCGACTGGGTCGCAAACACCATGTATATGGCGAAAAAGCCCCCCATAGTGATTCGCTTCTGCGGGTCGGGATCAGTCTGTGCATATCCAGCTTTTCACAAGCCGGCACGACAGCGGCGAACGGTGATGGACAGTGTGTCACTCGGTGGTCATCACTGTTTTTGGACTGTACTGTGCTTACCATCAGGCATAGTGCAGTCATTTTACCGTGTTACAATAAAAAAAAAAGTTGGTAAATGATAATAAACGTAAGACGATTTTAAATTACTCTTTCGACTAAATTGATCAGGCGTTGCTATTGGCCACATAACTTTTGAGAAGTATCGCCTTCAGTTTTTGGTGAATTCGGTTTAGACTTTAATCATTTTGGCTAGCGGTACAACATGATGTCATAGGTGGCAAACGAACAGGTGGGTCACCTGATGTTAAGTGATCACCACCGTCCATGGACACTAACAACACCAGAGGAGTTTCAAGTGCCTTGCCACCCTTTGGGGGGAATGGTTATGGGAGGGAGAGGAGAGGGGAGGGTAGGTGGGCCTCCGGCGCTCTCACTGACCGGACGAAACGCAACAATGCAAGCACTGTTACTTCACGTCGGTTTTCTATGAGCGGGTGGTACTACACATATCACCTCCACACACGTGCACGCATACACGCTTACACATGCAAGCGGAAGGGTTTTATTTTTTCCCTTATCAAACTGAAATAGTTTAGAATATTATCCGATACGAAATATATTATAAGGGTTGTTGAGGTATTTATGCTTGGTACACATATATGTTTCAACAACTCATATATGTATGAATAGTTATTTTACCTTAGGTTAGCTCACATAAGTCGCGAATTGCATGTATCAGGCAACAGCCAAAGCCGAGGTGTGCCGCGCACCCTTGAGCTAGTTGTCAAAATAAAATCGGCTGAGTGCCTTAAGCGCTCGCCTTAGTAGTCCGGTGAAGCTGTTAAGACCTTGCTTGGTCAATAGCGTAGTCAGTCCGAAAAAAAAAAAAAATGAGCGGGTGGTACTACCCATTCATGTTGAAACCAGTAATAGTTTCAACGTGGCTCTACCACCATTGAAAATGTCTGACTGGGTCGTGACAATCGTAGAACAAGTGGCACTCACAATCGTGCCATGCTTAGGCGAGTCGCGTTCCCGTATCTGTCGGTTTATGCCTACAAAACAACAGGCGTGATAGGGATCTATACTTAACTGAATCGCGACTACTATAAACATGGTGATTTACTCTTCACATTTGTAATCTTTTTAGTTTCTCGCCTTTCGATATTAGTTATTTTATAATTACTAGACAGCAGGCTTGCAAGCGATGTAGGATTGTACTGTATCTACAGTATCATTATTTTAATGATTAACAATAAAAATATAGTCGGAATATAATATTGAAGGGTTCATTTGCTGATTGACGTAAAACGACTGAAAGGGCAATCATCGATATTCAGTCATTACGAATGGAGTTTTACGGCCTGATATATATAAAATAAGAAAAGTTAATTATCTATGGGACAGATTTTAATAATCGCAACTAACTGATGAAAAATATATTCTTGAAACTGACCTTTTTTTATCATAGGAGTCAAACGGACAGGTGGGCCACCTGATGTTAAGTGATCACCACCGTCCATAGGCACTCGCAACACCAGGGGTGTCCCAAGTGCGTTGCCAACCTGTCTTGTGGGAGAGTAAGGGAAGGGGGTTGGGAGGGGAGGTGGGCCTCCGGCGCTCTCACTGACCGAACGAAACGCAACGATGTAAGCACTGTTACTTCACGTCGGTTTTCTGTGAGAGGATGGTACTACCCCGGTCGAGCCGACCCATTCATGCTGAAACCAGTAATAGCTTCAGCGTAGCTCTACCACCTACAACCAGATCTACTACCTACCGTGTATCACTTGAATAAACAAATGTAATGTTTTACGTATTTTTCATATTACATTTCATTTTCAGGGAAATATGTCTCTACCACTAGCATTGGTTATAGATTTAATACTGATTATCCTATTAATGTCTTTACCTGCCTTGCTATGCGAGTCAATAAATAATGAAGTGGAGAAAATACAAAATATTTTGCAACAGCAGCTACTGCGATGTTCAGGTATTTACAGCTTTTCTTATCCGCGTGCACTATTAAATTTGTACATTTGCTTAAAATAGTCATTCGGTCCTAAAATTTTGTGGTAGCAAATTAGCTTCATCAAGAAAATATATTAGTGGCCAAGCTGGACAGGCAGTGTAATAATTTATACATACGTATGAAATTAAAGATTATATTGTTTGTTCGGGATAATTTTCGGAATTTTTACACGGGCTATGAAATAATTAGCACAACCCATAATTAATCCAGATAAAACAGACAGTTCCTATGTAATAATAATACTATATTCATGAGAGGAAAGTCACCGGCACCAGCTAGTAGATTATATATTTTTCCGAACACATATAATAGTAGACATAACATTTTATACTTAAAACTAGCGGGCCCGGCAGACGTTGTCGCGCCCTGGCTATAAAAAAATCCTTGACAAATTTTATACGAAAACGTTCCTCATGAATCACTTTATCCACTGGTGAAAACCGGTTGATTATCCGTGCAGTCGTTTTTGAGTTTATCGCGAACAGACAGACAGACAGACGCGGTAGGGGACTTTGTTTTATACTATGTAATGATACTTGTAATACAATGTCATTTCTATTATTCATTTGTGCAACTTTATATTATAGCTTTATTCTAACACAAACGGGTTAATAAAATAGATTTGATGTTAAATGCTTAAAATTATATTGATAATTAATTATATACACAACGTCAAAACCACCAGCGGTTCGGAAAACAATTCAGTCATCGCGAAAAATCGATAAGAAATTCGATCTGGTTTATCTTTCCATGATAAATATTTTTAGAAAACTTAGTTGCATTTGTTTCTAGTGGATGCACAGAGAGGGGCGTCGTTTCCAGACATCACCATCGTTCATAAATTGGATTTACGTTCGCAATGACTATAAACAATTTTACATTATAATAAATCTTCATTTTTTAGACGAGTCCCTACGTTTCGAGCTGGTAACTGCCCTGGATTATGTGACCCGTCGACCGTTCCAATTTAGGGTTTGCGGAGTCTTCGCGCTGGATTTGTCGCTGTTTGTCGGTTTCCTTTCGACTTGCATCACATACGCTATTGTGCTTTTGCAATTTACTACCGTTCCGTCTTGAATATGATACGTTATTTGTTTATTACGGTGTATATTTAATAGGCTTCTTATTGCGACTAAGGATATTACAGCTTCTTACGAGTTCTTAATTAGAGTGATCAAGATGTATGTTCGTGTTTAGGATTTTAGTGTTATTTCTTGTTATTTGTGAATATCACTTACACTTTTTATACGTTTTAGTGTTTCAGCATAATTTCATTTCATGTTAAATGACGATGTGGTCTAAGATTGTGTACACACGGTAAAGCTAGAGGGGTTTGGCTCCCAAATACAGCTGTGTAAACACACCAACGGGCTTTTAACTTGAGGGTTGTATCTAGTCAGTCTTAGAAAAGACCCTACCACCGTGCTATGGTTTCATCGCATTGTTTTCCTTCACCGAATGCTCCGAGGCAGTCACAAGGGTTTGAATTTACCTTGATTGACGCGGTGTCCGAATACCCTATAAATTAAGCCATCATTGCTGCATCGTGAGTGTTTTCAGGGTTTTAGTGCTTTTCCCGTTATATTCCCGTTTTCGGTTGTAAGGGGTGTCGAATAACATCATAAGACTTGAGACATCCAAACCAACCTCACGTGTACGTGGTGCACCGTGCTGAATAAAGATCGAGGTAATGGCGAAAGGGGGGTGGTAGGGTTTTATAGCCTGACTGGGTCGCAACCATGTATGTGGCGAAAAAGCCCGTAATAGTGATTCGCTTCTGCGGGTCGCGTTTCGGGATCAGCGTGCGCATATCCAGCTTTTTCCAGGCCGGCATGATAGTGGCGACTGGCGATGAATGGTGTGTCACTCGGTGGTCGCCATTGTTTTTGGATTGTACTGTGCTTACCATCAGGCATAATGCAGTCATTTTGCCGTGTTACAATAAAAAAAAATGAATATCTTTTACACTTCTTTATATAACTTGTACGCCAGTACTTGTTGTTTAATTGGTACGGCACATTAAAGTGACTGCACTTGATGGTAAACATAATTAAAAAAGAATGGTGATCAACGATAAATCGATAATTCATCGTCGGTCATTGATGTATAGAAGCCATCAGATATAAACTGGCTAATTTTGGAAAGCAATGGATTTCAGAGAGGTTACTGTGACAAGATTCTTATCATGGCATCAAGAGTTACGTGGAATCAGTCGAGTATATCCCTACCAACTCGCTTCAATATGGGCATATAATATGGCATATTAGCCAGTAAATCCTAGATTGCGATACGTCTAGCTCTACCGATATGGCAATTATTACATTTACTGTAAGTTGATTGCGGTTGAGCCGAACACAATTGTCGTATCCTACCACCCGGCAACCTTTTATAATGTTCACTAAAATATTTTAACAATGCTTGTATTTTGTTTCTGGTGACTACAATTAAACTATATATATCACTTGATGCTTTTTCATTTAAGATTCTGTTGTGAAATACTGTAACGTAAATTGTTCATCCCAAATGCTGATATGGTAATGTTAAGTGTAATACTAAGGTGTTAGTGTTTCTTCACAATCGCAGCTGATATTAACTAACGATCTTAGATGGTACCTAACATGCTAAACCTAAAGAGGGCTTCGCTACATATTTTGAATTGAAGGAGTAGTAGCTAGATATCTACACGGATAATTAAAAGGACCCTGCCATGATACTGTGTTAAGGAATTCTTTATGCTAATATAATAGTTTTTTTTTACAAAAATAAAATTGACTTAAAAAATAACTTTTATAAACTTAGCAATTTCTTAGTCACTTTTTTTATCCTTACGACGCACCAAAGAGTCTAGCCTTACGGATAGCACTTGGTATTTGAGTTCATGATCACATATACAGACACACTGTAAGTGGTAGAGCCACAATGAAGGTGGTAGAGCCACGTTGAAGCTATTATAGGTTTCAGCATGAATGGCTCGGTTAGTGCAGGGTAGTACCCTCCTCTCACAGAAAACCGACGTGAAATAACAGTGTTTGCATTGTTGAGTTTTATTCGGTCAGTGATAGCGCCGGTTACCCACCTGCCCTCCCCCTCC
>MU159857.1:174866-238652 GCA_015888305.1 Antheraea pernyi | reverse complement strand
CCTCCCCCCCCCTTTTTTTACGTGGTGAAATCCCTTATGGATACGCCACCCTATCGGGTGGGTTATGTCCGACTCGCATGGACTAAAATCCCACTGTGTACGTCTGTCACGTACATATACTTGGGGCGACACGAGATCACTACAGACTTCATCGTGCCGCCCCAGCGGTCGGCACGGCAGCAGAAAAACGCCGCCGCTAAGCCCCGTCCATGTCATGAGATGACCGAGTATACATCAGCCGTCTCCTCTGTCCGCCGGACCTGTGCAATGAGAAGATGGGCCTCCCAACCCATCTTCGCTAGGTCCGGCTACGGTAGCGGGAGAAGGCGGGCGAACTGGCGCCTCCTTTTGACAGTCCTCCATTGGCGGAGGTTCGCTTAGAGGATCCTACTCGCGGACCCTCTCTGCCACCTCCTTTTGCGAGACGACTTCCTCGCAGAACGAGGCCACAATATTCCACACATACTCGCTGCCGAGCATAGCTATCACGATGTTCGGCAGCGAGAGATCACGACACCGTCGCAATCAGACACTCAGATAGTGTGTGCTGCGCGGTGTCCGTTCAACGACGCACTCGTGGCATACGGCGGCTGGCTCCCTGCGTGCTATCCGGTACAGGTACCAACCGAAGCACCCGTGTCCGGTCAGCAGCTGTCCCAAACGAAACGTCACGGAGCACGACTTTCGATTACACTAATCCAGCAGGACCGGACGGACGGCGTCGATAATAGTTATATCGTTCCGCACGTCCGCCAGCTTTTCTTCTTCCAAAAAATACCGCTGTACCATTTGCTATAACGATTGGGTTTTACATTGTTGGAATTTTATCGATCAAACCTCCATTCTTATATAAATAGATATTAGATAACGAATCGAAGTATGACATTATTTTGAACAACCTCGACTAATTTAGATATATTATTAATCTTTTAAGTCGTCGGTAGAATTTTCTAGAACCATTTCATACGAGATTAGAAATATATATCGATCGTTACTTATGAATACATAGAAAATTACTCACATGTACAAAGCTATGATATCAAATTTCTATTTACAAACACACTTACATACTCGCACATACACAGACATTGTTGACAGAATTTTCTAGAAACATTAGTAATTTAATGGATAATGTTATTGATTGATACATATAAATAAATAAAAATTTGCTTGCAAGTACAAAGTTAATGTTATGCCTGTACACAAAAATAAGGGAATATACATTACTATCTTCTACCGGTGGCTTCGCTCGCTTTAATGTAATAAATAAAAATAAATACTTCATTTGGTCTTAGATACATATTTATCGTTATTTTTAAACTGGAAATATTTCTGTTAAAATGTACTGACTCTTTAATTAAATAATTACACTGTCTTTAATATGGTAAATAACGAATAATATTTATAATTTGTTTTGTAGAAATGACTATTAAGGCACAAGGAACAGACGTATTTGCAAAAACTATATTCAAAGAGAATTACTTTTCAATTTACTAAAACACGTGACGAGTGTCGGTAGATACACTGTCTTTTAAATGGTAAATAACTTGGTAAATAACGAATAATATGTATAAATTGTATTGTATAAATTATCCTTAGTGATAAGATTAAAGAGCATTAGTATTCATTTTGCCAAAAAAAAAAGACAAGTGACGTCACTTACTCGCCACTATATAAACGCGGCCGCCCTGGTAGCTGCATTGGAACGAAAAAAAAAGTTTCGAAAAAAACACGGAGCGCACGTGCGTACGCTACCGCGTCCTGATCGGAACTCGTCGAATGCAGCTACCAGGGCGGCCGCGTTTATATAGTGGCGAGTAAGTGATTTGAGTAAGAATTTTATTTTTGCTTACGCATCTCACTGCTATTTCTTTGTGTTTTCTTTGTGTTCCGTGTGCTGTTCACAGGTCCGACGCGAGGCAGAGAAGCCGAGTAAGTTTTTTTAATTTATTTTGCTTTGTTATTATTATTTTGTTTCTAGAACAAGGTGTCAATCGTTCGTTCGAGTGTCAATCCACGTCAATCGTATAGGCGGCCGCAAGGCCGGGCTTTGTTACTTTTCGGAGTGACAAAGAGTGCACTTTTCGGTGCGCCTGTAAACCGCACTTTTCAGTGCATGAAATCGTACTTTTCAGTACGCGTCGAGTCTCCGTAAGGCGTTCAAGAAAGAAGTGTTAGGGCTTCCCCCTAGGCATTGTAGGTCCCCTGTGAGGCATTGCACATCGCCCACAGCTCCCTTTGATCCGGACTCGGGATAGTCCGTTAAATTCATTAAGGCGCGCCCCTCTGCCCCTCTGGCAGGGAGGTTTCACATGTGCTCTCCCGCCCCACTCCCCTCCTCAGGCCCCGGTATGGCCGTTGAACAAGAGATCAGTCTCTTAGAGACTGAGCTCATTAGCCTCCGTGGCTTCATAGCCGCTATCTGTCCTCGTCTCGTAGACGACTACGATGCGTACGCTGCAAAGCGTCGCACCGAGCTCCCTCATTCCTCGAAGCCCGCTCCCTCGATCTATGCCAAGATCGAGGCTTCCAACAACTTCCCAATCCCAGCCGATCGCGATAGCGATGACTCCGACTCCGACTCCGGCTCCGACATGGAGCAAGACCCTCCTGCTCAGCAGGATCCCCCTGCCGAGCAAGCCCCTCAGGCTGAGCAAGCCCCTGCTGCGGACGATGGCTTCACCACCGTCACGCACCGCAAACCGCGCAAGAACAAGAAGCGCCCGAACTCATCTTCCGATCCGGAGGACAAATTGCCCTCTAAAAAGATCGCAAACGTCGATGGCGCGAAAGTGCCAAAGGCGACACCAGCGCCCTCTAGACCCGACTCGCCCGTGGCTGCGGGTTCCGCAGTTTCGGGCAAGAAGCCCCGCCCACCGCCCCCCGTTACGATCCAAGACAAAGCGTCTTGGGTTGAGATTTCTAGCCTGCTGGAAACGGCAGGTATCCCTTACACCTCCGCCGTGAATACCGCTGTAGGTATTCAGGTGAAGGTAGCCACGTCCACCGCCCATCGCAACCTCACTCGTTTCCTTCGGGACAACCAGTGGGGCTATTTCACGCACTCTCTCGAAGAGGAGCGTAAACTACGGGTTGTGATCCGTAGAGTCCCCTCAGAACTCCCGACTGACGACATTTCAGACGACCTCAAGGAACAGAAGATTCCTGTTCGCGAGGTTCATCGTATGCGCTCTCCGCGCACCAGGGCTCCATATGATATGGTTCTCGTTGTCCTCGATCGCACCCCTCAGGGGAAAGCGATTTTTAATCTTACATCCCTTTGCGGCCTCTCCGGCGTCATAGTCGAGCCGCCGCGCAAAACGTCTGTGCCCTCGCAGTGTCACAACTGCCAGGTGTACGGACACTCCGCACGAAACTGTCGCCTGAAACCCAGGTGCGTTAAGTGCCTCGGCGACCACTCCACTAGGGAGTGTTCTCGCACGAAAGACGCCTCCGACCCTCCGAGCTGTGTTCTGTGCCGCGGCGTGGGCCATACCGCGAATTATCGCGGATGTCCCCGCGCCCCGCGCACAAAGCGCCCTCGATACCCCAGGCAGGCGTCGCCGTCTAAGACGGCCGCTGCCCCCGCCCGTCCTCGACCTCCGCCTCTCATGTCTCGAGAGGCCTTCCCGAACCTGCCGGGCACGTCTCGTGCACCGGCAGCGTCCGTACCCGCGACTAGTGCGCCCCCCCGCCCCTACCGGGCCCCTCAGGCCCCGTGGGCTCCTAAACCCGCGTCCCAGCACACTCCCAAACCTCCGGCGGCTAATCCTTCACAGGATGACCCCGCATACTCCTTTTCCCTATCGAGTATTGACTACGCAGGTCAACTACTCATTTTCCACGAGATCTCGGAGATCTCGGCGTACGAAGAGTGCTCTCGTAATCCGCTACTAGGTGCCGTCACGGCAATCCATAGATTTCCAGCCATCGCGGCTACACTACAACGGCTCGCGCGCGCAGCTGTTAAAAAATAAATAACTCAAATAAGATAGAGTAAATCGCGTATTTACGTCTATCTTCCCCTAAAAATAACCGTCAAACAATAATAATAATTTTTGTTATGTCTATTTTTAGACTTCGGTGCCGTCACCGTTAGTAAATTTAAATTCAATCTTATAAAATGCGTGTTGCGCCCACGCTTTTGTAATCGATCCCTATTAGCTCCCGCACACTCCGCGGTTCTCAATAATATCTCGAGCCTAGGTCGTCCCCGCGCGGAGCCCTCTTGATATTATTTTCGCGATACAGTGACTCACCTACATCACTTGAACACACATATGAGATTATCTCTCTAACACACGTGCACATACATACACATTGTTGGAGGGTTTATTTTTTTTCCCTCAATCGAACTGAATCGAATAGTTTAGTTCGTTTCATTTCCGATATACACGTATTCATTGGTGAATCATGCAATTTTCATTGCATAATTCACAAATGCATATATGTATGAATAGCTTAGTATAGTTTAGCTAGGACAGACGCGTCTTTTTCGGTAACAGCCCAAGCCGAGGTGTGCGTGCACCCTTGTGTATGTTACCCAAAACAAAAATCGGCTGAGTGCCTTAAGCGCTCGCCTTAGTAGTCCGGTGAAGCTGTAAAGACCTTGCCAGGTCAATAGCATAATCAGTTCGAAAAAAAAAAAAAAAAGTAGCTGCATTCTACTCAAATAAAATCGGCTGAGTGCCTTAAGCGCTCGCCTTAGTAGTCCGATGATGCTGTTAAGGCCTTGCTAGGCCAATAGCGTAGTCAGTTCGAGAAAAAAGAAAAAAAGTAGTATTCTTTTTGTCTTCCACTGTCGGTTCGAGCAGAGCTCTGGTGTAAAGGGGAAATAACAAAGCTAAGTAAGTTATTATAATACAATTAGTTTGTCGTGTTTAATGTTTACTTATCCATGAATCTGTTCACTTGAGACATTTATTGTTTTATGTATGCCTTGTGAAAATATATGTCATGAAAAGATAAACCAGATCGAGTTTCTTGCCAGTTCTTGTCGATGACTGGGTTTTCCGAAGCGGTAGCAATTTTTATTTTGATTTATAATATTTCAAAAGTCAAGATAAGAGTAATTGGAAAGTTAGTAATAGTATTTCAGTGATAAATAAGGTTTAATTTAATCTTTTGGGAATTAATTGTTTCTATATATTTTCGTTATAAAATATTTGATTACTAATCACATAGGTTAAAATTAATATGAATTTGTTATTTGTTATTCTATGGTGCTTTAAAAAAGTCATTTAGTCATTTTAAAATTGGTTTCACTTTATGATGATAATGTTTTTATATAAAAAGCAAAAAATAAATACTTTACTACGCTCACCTTGGTAGTCAGGTGAAGCCGTTAAGGCATTGCTAGGCCAATAGCGTAGTCAGTTCGAGAAAAAAAATATATACGCTCCGGCTTCGCATAGGTGCAAGGTTTAGTACATTTATCAACAATTAAAACCAGTTTTTTGAAGCTTCAATATTTAATATCTTATCAAAGTTATAGAAGTTAAGTAAAAAATTTTAAACGAACAATTTTGTTTTTTGTTGTCATGTTTTCATATTCTGGAAAAAATTATCTAAGCGATAGTGGAACTCGTATCAAAGTCCGTTGTGTGATTTAAAGGAGCTATGAAGACATACAGACATACGTGAAGAGCAACTTTATTCTTTGATATTTATCGGTGTACACATTTTCAATTAAAAACGGTATGAAGGACTTGTTCTATTCCTGTATTACAGTGACGTGGAAAATTTTAAAGCCAGTTGTTCTCGGCGACTGCTTCAGTGAACTCACTAACCACAAAAATGCCTTTAATCAATTCAACTCTAAAACAACGTTTGAAATCTTCATCTGTGTATCTTTTTACATGTTTTCGTGTTATTTTCGGTTGTTACAGTGATATCAGTAGGTCTAAAGTAAAGCTTTTATTTTTAAAAATGTATTGCGCGTCCGTTATTATTATTCCCACGTTCATATATTTAATAACTATGAATAAACTCAATCTACACTTGGTATCTGCGATTGAATATATTGTTACAATGTCATTCAGTTTACTTACAGCTGAGAAACTTCTTTCAAAATATTATAACAATATTAAAACATTTGATGCTATAATGGGTGTTAGAGGTGCCTCGGTAATTCCTCGTAATGTTTTTACATTTGTAATGCTTTGTTTATTATTGAAAGTGGTTACGATTATATTTAATTTTTTTCATATATCACTAAGTGGTGGGAATTACTTTACTTTCGCCTTTATGTTTGTGATTAAAAATATTCACTATTCGTCGATGATTGCGGTTTTCGGTGTACTGCATAGTCGTATGAAGGCCGTTAGGAAATTAATGGAGACGAACACGATTCCGGTTAACATTATTGGACGAAACGACATTAAAATTAAAACAAAGTCAATCAGAAAATCCTTGTTAATGTACAAACATTTGTTGGACAACCTGTTCAGTGTTGATGGTTACGTGCAATATCTGGTAATTTGGCATCACTTTAAATTTGTCGTATATTTTTCAACTTTTATATTCTTTATACCTGTAGACTTATATGTTTAAATGTTGTACTTTATGTAACGTTGTCAGCATTGACTTTGGCTTAGAAGGTAATTATTTATTAGAAACCTCATTTGGCCTTGAAACAAAATTGCATGATGCTCATCAAGGTAGAAAGGGAAACATTGTTTTTTCATTTTCGAATATTGTATAATATCTATATGTGTCTGATGAGATATGTATTTTAGAAGTTATATGTAAACAAACATGTTATTTATGTAAATTTATCATTTTATACGTTTCAGGAGACTCTAGCACTATTAGGAACTCTAACAAGAAACGTTCGACAGACTCTTGGGATTTTAATAAGTATCCTTTCGGTAAGTCTTAAATACGAATATTTAAAATGTACAACTCCCAAGCTGGGGATTGCGTGTTTTATCTGGATTAATTTAATATTTGATTTGGCTGGTGGGAAAATGTAGATACGTCCCACCAGGAGCTATGTGAACTTGGTACCCCACTATAAAAAATATATATTATGATTATACCATTCGATAGCGCTTCGTTTGTACCCGTTTGTGCCACTTTTATTTTCGTTTTGTACCTCAAAGTGAAAAAAGTTATGTTTTCAAAATTTGATCCGCACCCCACTTTGAGATATCAAAATTCTGTTAACGGGGTTCGAGTCTAAATTATTTCTAGACGTTTGTACCGCTTTTATTTTTTCTTTTACTTCACACCCAAAAAAAATACGAGAATTTCAAAAATATAGCAGTCTTATTTCAAAATAAAACGAAAATCTGTAAATGAAGTTCGTCGTGCAAACATAGGATCTTGCAGGTAACAATTACAATTTCTGAAAAAAACAGAAATAAAGAAAATAAATGAACTTGAAAATTTTCAAGAAAAATCCTAAAATTATAAATTTATTAATTTTCGAAAATTGATTAATGGGTATCGTCGTGTAATAGTTTGTACCTACAGAGATCACTTTGAATTATAGGAATATCTCAAAAGAAAAAAACGGCACTTAATTTTTTTTATAGAGAATGGTGAAGTATGTTTATTTTGTATATATATAAAATCCGTAAACGGAATCGACGTGCAATCGTTTGTACCCGTAGAAAACACTTTGAATCATAACAATATCTTAATAAGAAAGGAAATAACAGCACTCACAATATTTGTATAAAAGTTTCTTGAAAATTTTCAACTTCTCTGGTTTTCAATTTGTATTAATTTTTCAAACGTATAACGTCGTGCAATCCTTTTTACCCCTTGTACCACTTTTATTTTCTTTTGTACCTCAAAGTGATAGTTATAGCGTTTTCAAAATCTGATCCGTACCCCGTTTTGAGATATCAAAATTCTATTAATAGGGTTGTAATCTAAATTATTTCAAGACGTTTGTATGTGTTTTGGGGTGTAAGGGGTGTCAAATAACATCTAACACTTGAGACATCCAAGCCAACCTCACCTGCACGTGGTGCACCCTGCTGTTTTGTGGCCTTCTTTACAATTGCTAATACGTTAACGCTAGGCCTATACTCGTTCGTCTCGCAGAAGGAGGTGGCGGAGAGGGCTCGCGAGGACGATCCTCTAAGTGGCCCTCTCCGCCAACGGAGGACAGGAAGGAGGAGGCGGCAGTTCGACCGCCTCCTCCCGCCAACGTAGCCGGACCTAGGGAGGGTGGGTCGGTGGGCCCATCTTCCCATTGCACAGGTTCGGCGGACGGAGGAGACGGCCGGTGTGTACCCGGCTGTCTCCTAACAGGACGGGGCCCGGCGGCGGCGCTTTCGCTGCTGGGCCAACCGCTGGGGTGGCACGATGAAATCTTTAGAGATCTCGTGCCGCCCCGACTATAGCGGCAGAGGTACACCGGGGGGTTTTTAGTCAGTAGGAGTCTGACATACCCTCACGTTGCCCCCGACGGCGTGAGGGTATCCATGTAGGATTTTCCCCCCGAAAAAAAAAAAAAGAAAAAAAAAAAAAAAAAAAAAAAAGGCCTATACTCGTACTATTTTATTCTAATGGTATTTTTTGTGCGTGATAATAAATCATTTATATAAAGCTTTTGTCGGCATCTTCCAATGTTATGTAGTGGATTTTATTCATAATTTTGGCTCTATATTCTTTAATATTGGTGTTGTTTTACGTAATACAGTTTGGTTATTGTGTGCAATTGAAGTGGATGCGAAATGATAACGCGGAGCATGAATTCCGACTTACCACAAAAACTGCCTGGGATGTTCAAACAAGAGGGCCACCGTGCACCGTCTTGTTAGCTCGTTGCAATGATCGTGGCAAATAACTTGTTATACCATCATCTACCCAACTTGGTAGTAATTAACTACTGGACGATTGGTTGCAAAAAAATATATTTGTCTTTCACTTAAGTAAAGACATATATTTTACCATTCTTATAATTTTACCCGTTTTACTACAATTGTGTTTTCAAATTTTATAAGTTGACGATGTAATGGAAGTTGATAGCATGCGAAACTAATAGCTAAGGCTGTAATGTAAGGTTTAAGGTACATTAAAACTAGTCGAGTAGTGTAGCTAGTAGAGTAATCGACTATCGATGTAATTCATGTAAGTCAATTAATGTTATCGAATGATTTTACAGGGCAACATCAGTAGTATATCAGGAAATATCTTGGATTTTATACAAAATATCATTTATGTGTGTTCTCCGGCTATATTAGCGGAAATGTCAGCTTCAGAAGTGAACAGGATTAGAGAAATCCTTGTCAGGAATTTGCTTCAGTGTTCAGGTAATAAATATATTAAATACTAACCTATATCATAAATGCGAATGTGATTTTCTTTGTTTTGCATACAGGTTGTTAGGGGTACAGAAAATGTCGTAGTACCCTTTATCTAGAAAAACGCACTGTCCTCTAGACAGGTCAAATCTACATTGCGGCAAGCAAAACCGCGGGCAATTGGTATTATATAGCTTCATTCAAAAGGGGTTCAGTAATATTTCATTCTAAAATTGGAACTCTAAGTTAATGATTACAGTGTAATAAACATGCGCTGATGCACGCGGTATATCACTACATTTTATCAAACAAAGTATTCTGTCACGTCAGTCGGTCTGTCTGTTCGCGATAAACTCAAAATCACTCATCAGATTATCATGCGGTTCTCACCAGTAAATAAAGTGATTCATGGGGAAGGTTTAGGTATATAATTAGTCAAGGTTTTATACAAGGGTGGGATAACCTCCGCCGGACCCGCTAGTATTAATATGAACTAAAAAGACAATGTTACAATCAACGATTCCGGCTGAGAGTTTAACCAATCGCGGTGCAATAGAAGCGATATTACCATAGAGAGATAAAACTAATTTATTAATCTATAATTGTTACAGACGAATCACTACGGTTTGAATTACGAACAATGCTACATTACGTAACGCGCCGACCTTTCCGATATACTATATGTCGGGCTATTCGGTTTGACACCTCGCTGCCCATAAGCCTTCTCAGCTTTAGCATTACTTACGTTATTGTACTTATACAATTAAATGCTTTCAAGTTGTAATTGAATATCATACTATTCACTGATTAATTGTTATCACGTAATGTACAATTTATTTCCTTTCGTACTTTTTGAATTTGTTTTAACTAAATACTAGTGGGCGTCCAGTGGTCGACATACGACCGTAAGTTTGTTTTTTTAAAGGGATAAATATTATAATAATAGTTGTATGTTATAATATCATTGTTGAATGTAGAATGAAAAAGGGTGATTGGAACGTAAGAGTAAAATAATACATACAATCGAGTATAGCAACCTCCTTCACAACCTTTTTGAAGTCTTTTATTAACAGATGTCAAAATGTCTTTTTTATTTACATGTGTGTATATGTTGTGTAAAATTGAAGCAGTAGTGTGAGTAATGCATATTTTAATTAGTTTAATGTACTTCTAATGCATTTTATATAAAATAAATAGCTTTCTGCACTTCTCCTCCATATAAACTTGAACTATGCCAAGTTTCACGTTCATCCGTTCGCCCAATTCCGTTAAAAAGGCGTACAAAGATTAGGCTTCACGTATTAATATATAGATAACACATTGTTATTATGATATATGCCATTATTAATTTTAAATAATAATTGCACTTTGCGTTATTCACTATATTTTGTATTGATATCACAAAATTGATAAATTTGTCGTAGTTAAGGCATACTATTCGAATATTCGTTTTATTCGAGTACTCGCCCTTTTTTATATCATAGGAGGCAAACGAATAGGTGCGTCACCTGATGGTAAGTGGTTACCGCCGTCCATAGACACATGCAACACTAAGGGAGTAGCAAGCGCGTTGTCAGCCTGTGTTTAGGGGAGGGGGAAGGAGAGGAGGGGAGGTGGGCCTCCGGTGCTCTCACTGACGGAACGAAACTCAACAATGCAAACACTGTTACTTCACGTCAGAGTTTTTGTGGGTCGGGTGGTAGGGGCAAAACAAAAGTTTCCGAGCTTCTATCTTATCGAGTTTTTGGAATAGTATCAAATCTTGACCCAAAAGTACTATGCGCCTACATAATCATGTGAATCTTGGTCATTAAATATAGCTGGAGTAGGTAAACACTAACGTTTTACTATCACCGACATTTTTAATTTCTAACATAATGAATCATACACGAATCTAAAAGCTAAAATGGCGATTAACTAGATCATGCAAAAAATAGTAAAAAACGTACTTGAAATCGATAAAGATGTAGTTATTTAAGAAGTTCGTTTAATGATATTACCTTGGAATTAAAGTTATATATATGAAATGTTATTTTCTAAATTTAAGTAAATAAATATTGTGTGTAACATATGATACGTGACTAATTAATACCTATACTTACACAACATGATTTTAAACTAGTCCGGATCAAATGTTATGGCCGCTCTGAATGTAGCTTTGAATTCGGCTTGGCGCTTAGTACAGTCAAGAAGTTAATACAAAACAAATTCAAAATACTACAATAAGAATTTTAACATTATCATTTATTCGCTTTAACAGCTAATTTACGTAAACCCTTTTTATTTTACATACATATAGAATATGTATTTGCAAAATATTAGAGATAAAAATAAACAGATAATAAAAATTGAATCAATACTGGGATAATAAAACATCAGTAAAAACTAGAAATGGACAATAGTGAACAATAGACAAAGCTAGAAAATTAACAGTTCGCTACATTATGTATTTGTCAGTTATAATTAAATCCAAATAACATTTAATCACCCGGTTGAGCAGTTTTGGTGATTGCGTACTTTAATTGAATGATCCGCCTTATGCAGTATTTGTTTCTATCTATGTGATATATCTTGTAGCATATAATTGTGCAGGTATTATGCGTGTTACAATACCGTTATTGTAAATAAAATATATTCATAATAAATAAATAATTTGTAATAAACAACACCCTTCATAGAAACATCATTTTTCGAAGTGGATGGGTCTTCTAATAATGAAAAATATACATGTAATTAACATGGATCTGAGTGCTGGGCGACGATAGAGACGGATGAGAGAAAACTACATGTGGCATAGATGCGACTGTTAAGGTGGATGTGTGGTGTAACTAGAATGGATAAGATTAGGAATGAATATATCAGAGGAAGTTTGAAAATAGCACTAGTAACAGAGAAGTTAAGGAGTAATAGGTTAGCATGGTATGGGCATGTTATGAGGAGAGATGAAGACCATGTAACTAGCTTGTAGCATGTAACATGTAAAAGCTTTGAGTATGACGGTCGATCGATATAAGAGTAGAGGAAGACCGAAAAAAGGAAGGATGGATTGTGTGAAAAAGGTGTAATGACTGAGATGCCATCTGATAGGCGAGCGTGGAAAAGGAAAACATGTTGTGCCGACCCTACTTAGGTGGGACAAGGGTAAGAAGATGATGATACATAACAACAACAAAACTAAATTGACTTCTGAATGCAACTGTACTGCAACTAATAATGACAAGAAACATGTGTCAACGTGGGTGAAATAGGAGGCGAGGTACGCGCGCGGACGAGTTTGCTCCCCTTTTACCTCACTACGTCCCTCTGATACCTAAATTTGTGTTATGCGCATCTACTTCAGAGCGGTTAATATATTTGACGCGGACTTATATGTGCTGTTATCAATAATTGCATCTGTTTTATATTGTGACATTCCTTTGCGAAAATTATTACCTCCTAATTTGATTTATTTTCTAGTTTGTTACAAGTAAATCAATAATAAGTGTACTCATTAAGTATTTGATTACTCATTAATATGCTTTATGTGTGAGCATAAAACACAGGTTTAAGGTATATATCGGCAATGAAAGTGCTAGTTGGCTAACACGTATTTAACAATCTTTACGTTATTCAATTATCGTTTCAATATGTTCCTAGCTGATCGTATTAAAGTAATTCAGTACGATTGTTACTGAACAAGGGCTAAAAACATGTTAATCGTTTTATATAATCAATATTAGAGAAGATATTTGAAAAATCCAAATAACCCGACTAGTACGGATAGTGGTATTCTTAAAAGCCGAATAGTAAAATCGGTGAACATTGAACTCCCTACTCGTTGTAAAGTAAAAGTATCGGAGTTCTCTAATTTGTTTTTTTTTTCGAACTGACTATGCTATTGACCTAGCAAGGTCTTAACAGCTTCACCGGACTACTAAGGCGAGCGCTTAAGGCACTTAACTTTTAATATTTTTACGTGCAGTATAAGAATGGTGTTGTAATATAAACGCAGTATGTTAAATTAAATAATCTAAAATATTAACTGAATTTTGTGTTACTTATAATTCTGACATGACTGTTATCACACATGCACAAAGAGTAATTACTAGCAAAAAGATTTTCTAAAAATTTAAATATTTTTACATACTGTGTAAGAATGGTATTCTGATATAAATGAAATATGTTAAATGAAATAATCTAAAATATTAACTGAATTTTGTGTTACTTATAATTCTGACATGACTGTTATCACACATGCACAAAGAGTAATTACTAGCAAAAAGATTTTCTAAAAATTTAAATATTTTTACATACTGTGTAAGAATGGTATTCTGATATAAACGAAATATGTAAAATTAAATAATCTAAAATATTAACTGAATTTTGTGTTACTTATAATTCTGACATGACTGTTATCACACATGCACAAAGTGTTATTACTAGCATATAGCTTTTCTAAACTTTAAATATTTTTACGTGCAGTATAAGAATGGTGTTGTGATATAAACGCAGTATGTAAAATTAAATAATCTAAAATATTAACTGAATTTTGTGTTACTTATAATTCTGACATGACTGTTATTACACATGCACGAAGAGTAATTACTAGCAAAAAGATTTTCTAAAAATTTAAATATTTTTACATACTGTGTAAGAATGGTATTCTGATATAAACGAAATATGTAAAATTAAATAATCTAAAATATTAACTGAATTTTGTGTTAAATTCTGATATTACTGTGATCACAAATGCACAAAATTCTTAAAGTTCTTACTAGAATAAGTAATGCTATGTTTTCTGATTTTGTTTTATTATTTTACATAGACCATCAGAATCACGTCTTGTGCTGTTTACTATCTTCGCATTATTGCGATCACATACGTACAAATTTTTGTTATTAGAGTAAAGGAATATTTCAATTATTATTTTAGATAAAACATTGAATTCCTCTTGGGAAATGAAAATAATATGGATTAAGTTATATTATTAATAATATGTAATTTGAACTGTATTTCCTGCAATTTACTGTTGATATTTAGACCACATATTGCACAACATATAGACAAATGTATTTAAATCAAAATCAAAAACATTTTATTCAATTTAGGCCCCTAAGAAAGCATTCATGAACGTCGAACTACCACCGGTTCGGAAAACAACACAGTCATCGAGAAGAACCGGCAAGAAATTCGGTCTGGTTTATCTTTTTAACAAATATATATAATACTAGCCGTTACCCGCGGCTCCGCACGCGCTTTTTAAAAATTTATTAAAGAAATGTAAAATTGTAAGTGGGTGTGTACATTACAGAAACGCTTTTTCAAAAACATTTGTAACTACGATACGAACGCCATCTACTGTAACATGTAACGTGTACATTAGATATATGAATACTAACAGTATATCGAATGGGATGGGATTTATCATCAGCAACATACCTGGAACTTCAACCTACTATATACCAAACTCAGTGCTCACTAACACTATATAAGAAAGTAATGAAAATTATAAACTATACATTATCGAACAATATATCTTAAATCTTTTATTTTATAGATAGATATAATATGCCCGTATTGTCGATATACTTAAGTTATTCTTATACGTTGCTATAATAACTGAGTTATGTAGAAGCAAACGTGGTAAATAAAACAATATGGCCGCCAAATTGACTAAAAAGATGATTTAATTCATATTACATACAAATATATGTCTTTCAATTATGTATATTTATTCTTGGAGTCAGTAAGGCACACGTCTCACGCAGTTGTAACATATTTTTGATCAATTTCACACGGACGAATACATAGGTAGCAGTTAATCACTACATAGTGTACCAATTCAAATAAAAAAAGAATCATTAAAATCGGTTCACAATTGACTAAAATATCGATTAACATACATAAAAAAATACATACAACCGAACATAGTAACCTCCTCCTTTTTCGAAGTCGGTTAAAAAAAAGTCCTCTGTCAGCTTATCTGTTCGCGATAAAGTCAAAAACTACCATTTTCATGCTGTTTTCACCAGTAGATAGAATGATAATTTATGGGGAAGGTTTAGGTATAATTTGTCAAGGTTTTCATTTTATTATCCGTCTCCGTCCGTATAACGTCTTCCGAGCCCGCTAGTTATCTGCCCGTAAAAGCCCCGTGAAAGTCGGTCCAATCAATTAGGAGATATTAGGACATTGCGGACGAAGTCTTAGGAAACAAAATAAAATAGTCTAAGTTACTTCTTATAAGGTGAGTTATCTTCCAGTGAAAGTCCCGTGAAAATCAGTTCAAGCATTACGGATATTCCACTGCGTCCGAAGGCGAATAAAAAACCTAAATTATTTTTTATGAGGTCTGTTATCTACCAGTGAATACCCCGTGAAAATCGGCCCAAAGTAATGCGGACGAAGCCGCGGACAAATAAAATAGAATATGTCAACCGCTATAATTTCGGTTATCTGGCAGTAAAAAGTAAAATTCCCGTTAAAATAGGTCCAGTCGTTTTGGAGATTACCCAGAACAAACAAACAAACAGACAAAATATAATAATATAAAAATATAGACAAAGTATAAAAAAAGTTTTTTTTGGTCATTTGTAGCCATATCCATTCATCAAAAAGTTGTTATTTTAATTGTACATACACAAACTTTATTTTTATAATACGTAATAGAGAACAAATAAAAAATTGGAAATAAAAGTAGTATAAACTATTTGAATAGGAAAACAAAATAAACTTTGAAAATGTTAGCTTTGATACTTACCACATAACTTCAGAATTGGCAGTATGTAATAATTCCTTCGCCTGTCCTATTGGACGAATATTATTACTACTACTTACCACGTTACCATGGCAACGTATATAATAATAACGTAATCGTTCAAAAGCAAAAAAAGTGCCCGATTTTGAAACATTCTTCATTGGTACTCGCCTTCTATTGGTCTTAGCGTGATTATATATAGCCTAAAGCCTTCCTCGATAAATGAGCTATCTAAAACCGAAAGATTTTCTCAAATCGGACTGGTAGTTCCTGAGATCATAGCGTTCAACAAAACAAACTCTTCAGCTTTATATATTAGTATAGATTAGTATAGATTTAGAATATATTAGGTACATGACACAAACGCTTTTAATGTATGCACAGAGATGAGTTAATTTAATGAATTTCAAGCTATTTTATTAAGAGTATCATGTTTTCCTTAGAATGTTCATGAATATAAAGAATTCACAAATGTAGCGGTTTTAAAATAAATGTCATATTTTTATCTAATAATTAAGAATTTTTAATTGTACTTGTACCTATTTTGCGGTATTTACTGTTATTAACTGGGTCTATTGTTATTGAAACCATACCACAGTATAAATATAAGAGGCAGTACGGAAACTACCTACAAACGCTCGAAAACGGCACACTCACACAAACATGCGCATCGACGAGAGGTTTTAAAGGGTACTTACTCTATGGACAGCAGGCAGCGCGACACCGCTTAGGGGTCCCGTTCTTGCGTATGTTTGTGTGAGTGTGCCGTTTTCGGCGTTTGTTGGTAGTTTCCGTACTGTCTGTTATATTTATATCGTGACCATACTTTGCAAAAAGTGTTTGTAACGAAACACGAGTTATTATAATTTCTATTGGTTTTATATAATTTTGTTACTTCTGTTTTGAAATATTGGAGAAAATCACACAATGAACTCTAGACGGATGTAGTAAATAATTTTTAAAAAAATACTAGAGTGATATGATAATTTGAAATTGTTTTGCAGATTAAGTTATGAAACTTATGACTGCATAAATGTAATAGTAAAACAGGCTGATGATGATGATGATGATGAATTGTAAAATATTTATGTTTATTTATTTTGTAATATTCCCTACTGTTCTGTTAATAGGAGCATATGTTGTTTTAAATTTTGCATATAATAATATTTGTGCTTTTAGATTTTCAAAGAATATCATATCGTTGTTATAAAATTAATAGAAAGATTATTCAAAATAATATTTAAAAACTGTTATAATATATTATGTAACATTTCGTTGTTATTAAGATCACATATTACATATTGCGTTCTTATTGGAGTATTGCTAGCACCAGTGTTATTCTGAATTTCCATCTGCTTGTTTAAATAATTATTTTAGAGTGTTGTTTTGAAGTAAATATATGAAAATATTAGCAAATCGTAATGTTTTTCTTTTTAAAGCAAGTGTCTTTGTGTCCTTTACAGTCTTAACTTATCACAAAAATCTCAACTGGTGTAAGTGAAGATGTAACTGAAGGTTCTAACACGCTAAACCTGAAGGGACCTGGCTATTACATGCAACTCCAAATACACCTATAAGTCACATTTACGTCTAGAAATAATAGCCTAATTTTAAAGCTGTCAGATATACACAAACCTTTAGTTCATTAATAATATTTGTTGAGTTATAAAAATAAGATAATAGTACATTATAGTACAAGTGTGTAATTTTGGTGATTACCGCTGAGGCGCCATTGAGACTGGAGCCGTCAGGTGAGGGTCTTAAGAAAGCCGGGGACGGTAATCACCAATACACACGTGTATCATACGACGTTTTTCAACACTCTTGTGAAGAAAATAATAATAAAAAATCATTTTATTTAGTACATAAGAAGTTTATTTAGAGAAACAATTAGTAAATGTGCAGTTAGTAAAATTATAATTAACTGTTTTTGATGGCATGGCGGTTTTATCACATAGATTATTTATTGAAATACTTTCATGTTCTATTGTTATTTGAGATAGTTTATTATTCGTGTAGGTAGGTGAAATCCAATCATTGGATGTACTTGACGTTTCGCCAGTAGGATGTGCCTCAGAATCAAGTCTAATTCTTTTTGTGATTTTTGCACAAATTTCCTTCTTGTTTTGTATGGAATCTTCTACGTATGATTCTGCTACATTGATAGATCGCCACCCACCATGACTATTCAAAGTCATTATATCAGCTCCTGAATTAGCCAGCAACGTCGCTGAAGTTCTTCTGAAACTATGTCCAGTATAGCTCTCAGCATCTGCTAAACCTAAAAACTTAGCGATTTCTTTAGGCATAGAACCAAATTTGTTTATACCTATTGGTTGACAGGTACATTTACCATTCTGGTAATTTAGAAAGAAACGGTCATTTTTTGTTTTTGGTGAACGCAAACTTTCATACTTCTTAACAATTTCATAGAGTGGACCGTGTATGATGAATGACCTCGGTATTTTATTTTTCGTGATAGGTATCTTCACTAAAAGCATCTGGCCATGGTGCTCTATGTCTTTTACAGTTACATTTGTTAATTCTTGTATTCTACATGCACCAGATACACCAAATATTAAAGCAACCTGAAAAAAAGAAACAATAATTAAGTTCAACACACAACACAGGCTAAAGTCGCGTAGATATTTAAAATTAATTTAACTAACCATAGTAGCCAGATATTGGTTATCTGGAGCATCTTTTATACATTTTTCGACGTCGTCAGACGATAAAACTTTTAATTTCTTGTTTCTAAATCCATCGGATAGTCTCTTTAGATAAGCTGACAAACTAGAATATGTTTTTAAGTTCACTCCATTCTTTGTTCGAACTGTACTTTTTAACATTGAGTATATACACCACAGAGAGCTAGGTTTGTACTTAGAAGATAATTCTTTAAAGTACGCCATGAACAAATTTTCTGAAAAGACTGCGTATTCTTGTTATTTTGCGATTGTATGAAATTTTGGTACGCTAATAGATATTTTTCCTTGGAGTAGTAAACTTTCCATAACGTTAAGGGCTTCACATCTTATATCGGGCAGTGTACAACATAAATCATTTTCTTCATAACTAGTACTTGTAGCCAATTTAATTAATAAATAACTATAATTTCAACAGTGAAAACGAGTTGTGATTTTTTTTTCGCTATGGCGGGAAAAGTTAATCAGTTTGCGCGAGCATCTAACAATGGCGATCGGCCATAGACTAAAGAAATGAGGTTTATTTTTTTTGGCTTACCGCAGATAGCGTTTTAGCCACGTATAAAATAGGGAATTTAAAGTTTTCTTTATTACGGAGAAAACAAAAGTTATATTTGAGTGAAAGTTTTATTTATTAAACACGTACAAGTTGAAATTGTCTATTTAAATACGAAGTTGTATGAAATGAGCAAGCAATAGGTACATTAATTTATTTGTTCTATTGATCATTATCTTTTTTGTATCGAACTTTATTAAGAACAAAGCTACTCGACAAATAAAATAAAAAAAAACTCTATAACTCACTTGTGAATAATAGCAATGAAAAAGTCACAGTTTGATTACAGGTGTCATTATGTGCCTAATTGCGGTGATATTAGAGCCACTTTATGAGCAAGTGTGTTGAAAAATACATTACTTAACACTAACTGACAAGATGCTTCTTTGTTAATTATTTATAATATCAACGATTAATTACAATTTATTCTTACTCTTGTAATAATCAAGTCTAACAATGTGGGACATAAGAAATGATTTGTACACAAAATGTAACTACATTGTACGTATAGGTCAGTCCAAATTTGGATACCAAGGACTTATTCCATTTCTGTCCGCAAGCGTAGTATCCTACATTCAGTTGTCTCCTGCTACTCCTCGAGTGAAGTCTCTTGCTGTAAAGATGCCGTTAAATAATTCAATATTAATGCAACGTATAAAGTCTTCATCCGTGTATCTTTTTCTTTACTTTCGTCTTATTTTCGGTTGTTATTCTAAAGTCAGCAAGTCTAAAGTGAAATCTTTGTTACTGAAAGTGTATTGTACATCAATTGTTATTATTTTTGTATCACTGTATTTAAAATTTATGCCACATTTCGGATCTCACGCGTTGATTCCCTTCGAATTTGCTTTTTTCATGTTTGCGAGTTTATTTACAGCAGAAAGATTCTTACTCAAATATTTTAACAATATTAAAACAATTGACGCTATAATGGGTGTAAAAGGCTCTTCAATAATACCTTTTAATGTTCTAATAATTATGTCGCTTATTGTCGTATTTAGACTAATTGTGTTTATTTCTAAATATTCCCAGGGCTTCATCACAAATATCGAAAACTTTTTAATTTTTCCTTACATGATATTAGCTAAAGACATTAATTATGTGTGGATTACTGTGGTTTTTGCTACATTTCATAGTCGAATAAAGATCATTAGAAAATCAATGGAGACAAATACGATTCCTGTGAACATTATTGGTCGGAATGAGATTAAAGGAAAGAAAAATATAATCAGAAAATTATTATTCACGTACAAATATTTACTGGATAACCTGCTTACTGTTGATCTTCCGATTCAGTGCTGGGTAATTATTCATTTAATAAAGTTTTGTAAATGTTATATGATCAAAAAGTTAAATGTTATAATGGTTTCATATGTATTTATTATTTTCTTTATTGTTAACCACATACATACGGTAAAGTGTAATAATAACTGCTAATTTATAAAAGATCTCTTCCAAATAAAAAAAAAAAAAAAAATGTTTTTTTTCCCATTTGTCCTGTGTCATAGTTTTATATCCTGTTTGGCTAAAAAAGTGTCAATGTATTTATGTCTTTAAATTTTATCTAGCATTGTTTTATTAATTACATACTTAATCAGGTACAATCAGGTTTATATTTATATATAATGATTTATCTAGGAAAGTACCCAACACAATGTTCCGATGTGTTACCGCGGCATATTTGACTTTCTTAGTTAATATTGCTACTATCTGTACCTACGTACACTATCATACGATGGGTATTGCTTATAACAGCATTGATAATAATAAGCCCTATGTAATTTAGTTGCTTACGAAAAAGAAAATAATAAATATTAACATTTCAGGAGATCATAGCATTGAGTCTCAGTCTACCAAAATCCATTGTACTAATGCACAAAGTTATAGAAAGTTTTGTTTTGGTGAGTAAAATAAGTACAGTCGCTATTGTTATATTGTTGTTAACTTGAACTAGCATTGTTACCTAAATTATATATATTTGTAAGAGATATAGAAATTAAACAATATCCAAGAGATAATAATATAATTATAAGTCTCCTTCATAGTATTTCATTTGGTATGAATAAATTTGTATTACTGCTACATTTCATATTTTATTATTAAAAAAATAAGGAATATAAATGACTCGGCCGAAAGAACCTTGTGAAATTCCTTTTTATATTATAGCGGGAAAGGCAGACGTTGTCCCACCCTGATTATAAAAAAAATCATTAACGAATAATATACCAGAACCTTCCTCATGACTCATTTTATCAACTGGTGAGAACCGTATGAAAATCCGTTCAGTTGTTTTTCAGTTTATCGCGAACAGACAGACAAACGCGGTACGGGACTTTGTTTTATACTATGTAATGATATGAGCACAGTAATTAAAGTATATCATTGAGGTTATACCTTAAATAGTTTCACGTCTTTAAATAATACACCTTTTAATTCATCACCAGTGATATAGCGTGTTAAAAATTTGATTTTGCTGGTACAAAATTATATGAAAATATAAAAAATCTCTATGTTCAGATTCAACTGTACCACGCTCAAAGAATCTTATACGCATCTCTTTCAATCCTTGGAACTAAGTCTGTACAAGAACAATAGCACAAGTTAAAAAAACATTATTTTTCAAACATATTATATTGAATCATGCTTGCTTTACTATAAACATTGATTATCCGTTGATTTTTAATTCCGATAAATGACATAAATTTTTGTATCTATCATCTGGTAATGTAAGCAGCAAAGGTTAGGACCTCAAACGTGACTTAATTTGTATAATTTCTTTAGCATTTCTCCAAAATCTCATCTGATATTAAATGACGATATTGTCTAAGATAATAAAGACGCTAAACACACTAACACTAATAGCTTCTTCGTGACAGATTTACAACTTTAGCATGGAAAGTTAATCAGGCGGAATTAGAACAACGCCCTACCCTACATGCTATGGTTTCATAACGGTGTTTCCTTTCACAAAATACTCGGCCTAGGTGCGTTGTCTGAACACGCTATCGACTGAGCGACTGTTGTTACAAAATATATTATATATAGTCCTCGTCAATCTTTTTGACCGCTGTGAATATAGCTGAAAGTTCGTGCTTGCGTATAATATCGTTAAAAGTTTAATACAAAGCATAGTTAAAATATTATCAAAGGAATTTAAAATAGTCATTTATTTATCCTTATACTGTCTTGATGTCATACATATAATGTAATACGAATTATACTTAAATTTCTGTTCTGCGCGCCTATGTTCAGAGCGGTCAAAAAGTTTGACGCGGACTGTACTTAAAGTCACTTCGACACAAAAGTACATTTTATTAAACCGTAATCTAAATACTATAATTAACAGAACCCGTACAGGGTGATAGAATGTTTACAATACAATATCGCTTCTATCATGTACCAGCCGATAAATACGACACAGTGACTCTCTTTTGGTTAGATGCGCTTCGCGAACAGCCGTTGTATGAAAATATAACTTGAACTTTAATCCAACATAACCTTAATCAGATGCATTGATCGGGTGTGACTGAATTAAGACGAATTTCGTAATTTGTTAAGTTCAAAGATATTGAAACATTTTCGTATATTACTTAGTTTGCATTTCATTTAATCTATGTTACAGGGTGATATAATTGGTGCAACAAATTATGCATTAGATTTTACCATGAGCATTACGTCTGTGTGTTGCCCAGCTATTGTAGCAGCAATGTCAACTACTGAAGTGAACGGGATTAAAAAAGTTATTATTAAACAATTGCTTCAGTGTTCAGGTACAATTATTGTATTATTACTATGAAATACCTTAAAAAATACTGAAACATTAAATATACCATTTCGCGCAATTTCTTATAAATGATTAACAGTCTCGACGGTATTTTAGATAATAGTTTCGGGTTTGAAAGTAGACACGCGAAAAAAAGAAAAAGATTTTATTTAAAGTTATATCATTCGATTACTTTTAAATTTATTATGTTATAATTCAAGGACAGTTATTTTTCCTACAAGAAAGATCCTTTGATAATGTGTGTGTAAAATATTATAATGATCGATTGAGTAGTCAGGGCGTATAAGCGTAACTAACAAAGGTACTCACATTTGTATTGATAATATTGGTTTGGGGAAGGCGAGAAAAAGTATAGCTGTTTAATGGTATAAGAGAGGGTAATTGCTACCTATTTCATCCATCTATACATCAGTACACCCAGGAGTGTATTCAAAGAACAACCATTCTAGGAGGCTTGGGATGTGATATAACTTGCTGGTTATTGATATTATTAAAGCACCGATTCCTTCTGCATGAGTGGTACGACTTAAAAGAGGCAGGAATTAGTTAAAATAAAAATTCAAAACAAGGATTTCATTTCATTACATTGACATGATTTTTGCAACAATAATTAACTACACTTTATACTATACAAAGATAATATTACTTATTTACTTAAAATTGCTTCATTAAAAATACAATACGGCTTTGCAGATGAATCACTACGTATTGAATTGGAAACGATGCTGCAGTACATAACACGACGACCTTTCAAATATACTATATGTCGAGCTATTCCTTTAGATTCGTCCTTACCTATAAAACTTTTCAGCTTAAGCATTACTTACGTTATTGTAATAATACAGATAACTAATTTTAAATTTTAATTATATTCTTGATATTCACTATTCTAATTTTATTTAAATCACACATTACACAACGTATTTTAATTAGAATATAGTTATCTGCATTTTTTAAACTTTAGAAATGGTTGTAATTAGAGTGACTAAGCGTTGTTATGGAATAAATACGTCTCAACTTATAGACAGAATTGTGTGCTATTCACTGGTATAATATTATTAAGGTCACATCCCGCACAAATAATTTTAATTAGAATGTAGTTAACTGCGATTTCTAAGCTTTAGCAATAGTATTTAATTAGAATATCAATACTTTGTTATTAAATAAATACTTCTCAAGTTATTGACTCAGTTGTGTGCTATATTCACTGTTGTAATATTATTAAGGTGAAACACTGTATAAATTGTTCTAATTAGAATGTAGTTAACTACGATTTCTAAGCTTTAGAAAGTATTTCTTTTAAGTAGACTATGAAAACATTGTTATGAAATAAATACTTCTCAAGTTATTGGCTGAATTGTATGCTATTTATTCACTTTTGTAATATTAGTGAGCTTACACGTTGCACAAATTGTTCTAATTAAAATGTATCTATTTGCGTTTGTATAGTTAATAAATAGATTATTTTACTTAAAGTATTAAACTGTTGTTTGTAAATTAGAATATTAAATGGTACTAAATAATCGGGTTTTCTATGAATGTTCAAATAAAGTGTAAATTTTATTTTTATTCTTAATAATATTGACAGTTGTAAAAACCATATTAAAAATCACATAAATCAGTTTTTGTTTTAGTTGTACTTGAGTTCTGAGCTCATTTTTATTGTTAATATTACAATTATTATTTTATTTATTTTCACTTCATCCGATAATTTTTGTTCTTTACAATAACACTGGTTATTTGGAAGAAAATACCTTGTGGCACTAAGCAGGTACTAAAGACTGCGGTAGACTATTCATTCAGTCATTCAAAATTATCAGAACTCATAATTAGTCTCATCAATCAACTCATAATTAATCAACCAGAATTAGCATGTACCATGTAGGTATTGTGATTGGATAAAAACAGCCAACGACAGGGAAAAATGGAGGCAAATGGAGGAGGCCTATAAATGAATATCTTAAATACATTACATACTTTTTTCTCTCTCTTTGTATAATCGTTTTTATATATTTTTAAAATTGTTGTAAATACTTTTTGTCATGTCATGTCACGGAAATAAATAAGGTTTATTATTATTATTATTATGTAGGTATTATGTGTGTTGTTAAAATAGTGTGATAAATAATGAATCACATTCATATTGAATAAATAATTCGTATTAAACCTTTGCTTAAAGTGGGGCAATGCCTTCTCGAGAAACATGATTTGTCGAAGAGGATAGGAATTCGAACAATAAGTACTATTAAAAACAAGTACCACTAAAGAGGAAAAAGTAACAAAAGCATTTAGAAGAAAAGAAAAGAATGTAAAAGCAATAACATGTACCTATATTTTTAACATAACCTGTATTTTTGTAGGTGGTAGAGCCACCCTGAAGCTATTATTGGCTTCAGCACGAATGGAAAACTGACTCATAGAAAACCAACGTGAAGTAACAGTGCTTGCCTTGTTGCGATTCGTCAGGACAATGAGAGCTCAAACACAGCCTGGTGTTGTTAGTGTCTATGGACGGTGGCGATCACTCAACATCAGGTGACCCACTTGTTTGTTTGCCTTCTATGACATAAAAAAACCTACCAACGAAATTGCTCCTAATTCTGAATGCGACTGTACTACAACTAGCACTCACACTATCACACGTGTCGGCGTGAGTGTAATAGGGGTAAAGAAAGAGCGCGGGTGAGCCCGCTCCGCCTCCACCTCTTCCGCGTCCCTCTGATACACAAATTTGTGTTTTGCGCATCTACTTCAGAGCGCTCAAAAAGTTTGGTGTGAACTGTTGTAGCTGTGATTCGTCCATTTTCTTAAGCAAAAAGAGTACCCTAAAAGGTATATCATGTTCTACGGGGTAATCGAGACAGTATCACATCTTTCCAGCCGTTCGAATATGATATGTGGACAAGTGTTCGTATAACTGTGTCGTCTCAATATAATATAAATAGCAAAAGCCTGCGACTTCCTTCCCGATAAATTATAATATAAAATATATTTTAGTTCCACCTAGTAGTATGTTCAGCGGTAAGTAAAACGAACATCATAATAAAGTGTGTACTTTATGAAAAAACACTCCGATGTGTCAAATTTCATGGTTATTAGTCAAATTATGTTGGATTTATCGATCTCACATATTTCGACATAGATCCTTACTAATATGGATGTGAGCGTGTTTGTTGCGCTTTCACGTCTCAACTTAATCATAATAGAATGTTTCATCTTATTTTACATATCATTATGTCAGGTGTGTGTAAAAGTGCATGGGATACATCTCATCCAGAAGAAGAGTAGTGTTCCAGAGAGTAGCCTTTGAAACATTCTTCATTGGTACTCCGCTCCTATTGGTGGTCATATAGCGTGATGAGATATAGCGTATGATTTTTCTCCACAAATGAGCTATACAACCACTGAAAGAATTTTTCAAATCGGACCAGTAGTTCCTGAGATTACCCCCTACAACGGTACAAACTCAGAACGTCACAAACTTTACCTTTTTATAATATTATTATTAATTATAGTATAATAGTATAGATAAATATTCTATGGAGTTCTTTCTCTATCTCAGTTCCACATTGCTACGAGTGAAGCCGCGTACAAAAGCTAGTTTTTTCACTTATGGATAATAGATTACACATGAGAAGCATAACTTTGTTTTGCTTTGCCTCGACCTATTGGGAAATATTTTTAAATTTTTACTTAATTGATAGAATTTTCTAGAACCATCTGTAATTAGTTAGATTACATATTGATCGATACCTATGTATAAACAGAAATATATTGAAATATATTTTGCGTGTTCTACCGTCTGTATCATGGCGAGTGTTTGCGTGTTCTACCGTCTGTATCATGGCGAGTGTTCTGAAGAGCTATTCAATTTAATACCTTCCTCTCCTTTTCATACCCGAACCACGCGTGCTGGGCTCCGGAGCCATAGTTTTACGGTAAATCCTATCTGGGCACGAACTAAAAAGTTCGCAACTTCTTATCTCTGCCGTACCGTGAAGCTGTGGAACAATCTCCCGGCCAGTGTGTTCCCTCCTTCCTATAATATGGGGTCCTTCAAGCGTAACGTGAAGAGACATTTATGCAAGCCGGAATGACAGCGGCGACCGGTGAGGGATAGTGGGTCTCTCGGTGGTCGTCATTGTTTTTAGATTACTGTGCTCACCATCAGGCACAGTAAAGTCACTTTGCCGTGCTACGATAAAAAAAAAAAAAAAACTTTCATATACAAAGTCATGTCATCAAATACCTATTTAGAAGCATTTATATATTAATAGATACATCTATTGATGGATTACTGACAATAAATTACTTACATAGAAAGATAGAAAAAATATCTATTTACATACACACACATGCATAGAGATGCGTAGTGAACATGAAAATGAAATTATTGCAGAATAATATCGGTAAAGGAGTTGATGTGCCCAAACTCAAAAGTCTAAACATACAGATCGACAGACATATCAAGTGGAATGTCTGCTTTGGTTACATTTTCTGGATGACATATATATAATATTCTGAATATTTTTATGATTCTTTTTTTATTTGAATTGGTTACATTCAGAGGTGGTCCCATATAAATTGACTTCAAACATAGTATTAGATAGCGCAAATATCAATATTTATTGGTTTATTTAATAATTCAGTTATTTTTCGCTTTTTAGTGCCTTATTAGTTTTTCACATCTAAGGCGGTTTATTTTTTTTGTAAAAAAAAAATTATTATCCTCTTTTCTATAAAAAAAAATGTGGTAAAATTGTTATCTTTTCGGATACAATGCGTGTAATAGTTATGGGAAATTAAATTCGAAATTAATTAATTCAAATATATGTATTGTATATATTTGTATGTATTTTTCTCAAATCGGACTGGTAGTTCCTGAGATCATAGCGTTCAACCAAACAAACAAACTCTTCAGCTTTATATATTAGTATAGACTAGCAGGTTCGGCAGACGTTGCTCGCTACGATAATAAGACAAATTATACCTAAACCTTTCCCAAGAATCATTTTATATATTGGTGAAAACGGCATCAAAATGCGTTCTATAGTTTTTGAGCTTATCGTGAACAGACATACAGACAGGCGTGGCAAAGGACTTTGTTTTACACTATGTAGTGATAAACTGTTACCCGTGCATTCGTCTGTGTGAAATTGATCAAAAATATGTTGTTTACTGTAAACATGCGCGTGAAAGGTGCGCTGTACTGGACTCCAAGAATAAATATAAATGACAGTCATATGTTAGTATGTAATTTAAATCATAGCAACGTATAATAATAACTTAATTATATCGACAATATGGGCATATTATTACTATATAATAAATGGTTTAATACATTAATTCGATAATATATAGCTTAATATTTTCAGTGCTTTCTTATGTAGTGTAAGTGAGCACTGAGGGTGATATATAGTAGTTTAGAGTTCCAGATATGTTGCTGATGATAAATCCCATCCCATTTGACACACTAATTACAGTATTCACATATCTCATGTACGTGTTACAGTAAATAATGTGCGTGTTGCACTTACAAATAGTTTTAAAAGAGCGTTTCTGTAATTTACACGTTTACTCACAATTTTACATGTATATAATATATTTAAAAAAATGCGTGCGGAGCCGCGGGTAACAGCTAGTTATATATAAAATTAATTTCCGTTAATTTAGTTTATTTTTAAGCAATGTAATGTATGAACGAAATACATTACATGTTACTTGACACACATTTCCAACTAAAAGCCTTGTTCTATTCCTGTACTGCAATGACGTGGAAAGTTTTTAAAGTCAGTTGTTCTCGGCGGTTGCTTTAGTGAACTCACTAATCACAAAAATGCCTTTAATCAATTCAACCCTAAAGAAACGTTTCCAATCTTTATCTGTGTATATTTTTATTTTTATTCGTCTTATTTTCGGTTGTTACTGTGATATCAGTAGGTCTAAAGTGAAGCGGTTGTTTTTGAAAATTTATTGCGTGCCCGTTACTATTATTACCATGTTCGGATATTTCAAAACTATGAGTAATATCGATCTTCAATTATCAATTCTGATTGGATATATTTTTATTATGTCATTCAGTTTACTTACAGCTGAGAAAGTTTTTATAAATTATTACAACAATATTAAAACATTTGACGCTATAATGGGTGTTAAAGATGCCTCAGTAATTCCTTTTAATGTTTTTATAATTGTAACTATTACTTTGTTATTAAAAGTAGCTATGACTTCATTAAGTACTTTCCATATTTCCTTAAGATACATAAGACATTTTTTAACTTTCGCCGTCATGTTATTGACTAAATACATCCACTATTCGTCGATGATTGCGGTTTTCGGTGTACTGCATAGTCGCATGAAGACCATTAGGAAATCAATGGAGAGAAACACGATTCCTGTTAATATTATTGGTCGGAACGAGATGAGAATTAAAACAAAATTAATCAGAAATTCCTTGTTAATGTACAAGTATTTGTTGGACAACCTGCTCAATGTTAATCTTCACGTGCAATGTTTGGTAATTATGAATTACTTTATTTTCTACCCATATGTACACTACACCTGTTTATTGTACCTATTTCTTTAAGAATAATCGTATGTTATTTCGCTATGTCACTATTTAATTAGCGATTTACGAGAATATTAAAATATTGATGTTGCTTCTTTTAAATCTGCATCATAATCATCAAAGTAGAAGCACAGCCGCTGTTATAACATTTGTTATCGAATGTATTATTTCATATATCTGTTGATGTACGGAAGAACCTCGATAAGTTAAAATCCAAGGGAAACACAAAAGATTTTGACTTATAGAGTTTTTAACTTATCAAGGATTTATGTTAATTTAATCATACCGTCTCTCGTTTTTTTTTCCACGAACTGACTACGCTATTGACCTAGCAAGGTCTTAATAGCTTCACAGGACTACGTTGCTCCCCCCTCCCCACGTTTCTCGGTGTTTACTAACCAGTCATGGCTATCTATAAAATTATGGGTTTTTCATTGAATTGGCGAACTCTTCAGCTTTTTCTTTAACTATGGGTCTGTAACATCGAGGTTTAGGTTTGGACACTGTAATCGCGTAAATAAACATTGTTCCAAAATAGGGAATACGGCAATTTTTCGTCTTTTACATAAAATCGTGGCTTCATATTATTAGGTGTTCTAGTTATTGTTTGGGTGACTGGTTTTGGCGTCAACTTTCTGTAGGGCTTGTAAGGCTCTTAGGCATTTCTCGATCGCCTCGGGTGTCTCTGCTGATGCCAGGGTCTTTAGGAAGGCGTTTCTAACTATTTGGGTAGATTCTCCTGTTGTCATAGGCTGCTGGGACGCCTCTGGCTCTCTATGGGTCTTCTTATTTTGGTTTCTCCCCTTCTTGTTGTTGGCACGGCTTCTCGGGATGGGATTGTTTGCGGGGGCCATCAGGCTCGCACCCGCAGTCGTTTCAACCATCCGTGGAGCTCCCGTCCTGTGTTGCGTCGTGCGCCCGGCGTCACCCGACCGGGCCGCGGTTCCCGCTCGGCGGTTGCGCGTCTCGCGGCGGAACACAGGGCAGTTGCGGATGCTATTAGAGGGATGTGGCCCCCCGCAGTTGACGCAGGACGCCGGCTCCTCTCTAGGGCGGTCGCACTCTTTCGCGAAGTGCGGTCCTCCGCACCTCACGCAGGCTATTGGTCTGTAGCAGTGGAAGGAGGAGTGCCGGAACTGTTGGCATCTATGACATTGTGCCGGCCCTCTCTTGCCCCGCCAGGCTTCCACTGTGACCTTCATAAGAAGGAGCTCTCCGATGTTATATATGGCCGGAATGAGGCCAGGCGTTCTCTTCAGGGAAGAGTGGAAGATGCACCCTCTTCCCTCTCTTCCTTTTATTAGACATGAGTAGTCAGCTTCGAATCCCTTCTCGCGGAGGGCTTCGGTGATCATCTCAGAATTGGTCTGAGATGGGAGTCCACGAATCGCAATTTTCAGGTTTTTCTCCGAGGGCGGCGAGTAGGCGAACCAGCTCACGCCCTCCGTTTGTTTCAGAAATTCATAAGTGATTGTGTACTCTTCCATATCCGTCGGTAGGAAGCGCACTCCTTCGCCGTACGCATAAACGTTCGGTCCGCGCCCCAGCTTGGCCGCCAATCTTTTGAGGAGCTCTGGCCAGTTGGGCAGGCCCTCAGCTACAATCGGCGGGCAGCGCCGACCGCCGTTCTTGTTTGTTGCGGCGGGTTGAGCAGTCGATGTCGACGGGGTCGCCGTTATCGCAGCGTAAGAAGCCTGCGTTTGCGTGGGTGCACGCGCTTGTGGCGCCCCGGGGATCTCTGCGGGTTTAGGCTGCAGTCTCGGTTTTTGTAGGCTTTCTTGCGTTCGGTTCCGTAGGCTTTCTCGATGAAGTTGCTATAATAAGTGGCGCCCTCCGGCTCTCGGCGGGTAAAGCGCGCGACAACTTCGAGGCGTTTTGGGGATCCGTAGGCTGTCTTTTTGTTGAGGTCGTAAGTGGCGCCCCCCGGCTTGCAGCGGGTATAGCGGTCAACTTCGGCGTATTCTTGTCTCTCTCGTTTTTCTTGGGTGTTTCATTCGCACTCGGAGGCTGCGCCCGGGCGGCCTTACGCGGCGGAGCTGGCTCAGGTGTTGCGGACACCTGGGCCGCTGGTTGTTTCGCGCGAGGCGGGAACCTTTGCGCGGGTTCGACCGTCCGGGGTTTTTTCTGGTCTGGTGACCGGGCTTCAGGAGATTGTTCTGTTTGGGCAATCTCGTCGGCTATCGCGACGGGCTCCGCGTCGGGAACGCTGCGTTTCCGACGCAGCGCTCTACCGAGCGGGCTAGCCTGGCTTTCTGGGATCGGTGGGACAGTCAGATTTCCAACGGCTGTAGTTATAAGAGACGTTGAGTCTTCCTTCGTGGGTCTGGTACCGCTCATGTAGGCCTCTTGGAGTCGCACGTACAGTGCCATCCAGCGGGACATCCCCACAGACAGGACCCCATCTAAAATTAGCTGGGCGAGAGTGGTTAAATCACTCTCGTACGCCTCTGTCTGCGGGGACGGCTCGCCGGGCGGCCTCTGTGGCTCCTCCTCGGGGCCCGAGGGCGGCGCTAGTGGTAGCATTTGCAGTGGTGGCAATGCTGTGGCGCTGCGGTGTTCATGATAGGTGATGCTTTCGTCGCTATCAAAGAATTTCGGCGTTCTTATACTTGATAGTAAGAACGGGGCGTCTGAGTCTGACGACTGGCCTTGGCTTTGAGTGGCCCTGATAAGGGCCTTTGGAAAGCGAGATCGTGCATAGAACTCGCAGAACATCCAAAAATCAACCTCGCACGCGTGACGATGGAGCGAGTCCTAATAATCCAAGTTAGCCGCTGGCCTTATTAACGTGGGGAAATCCCTTATGGATACCCCACCCTCCCGGGGGGAAGGGTGAAAGTTAGCCGCTGCCCTAACCACCTAACATACAGCTTTTAGGAATTTCAAAAAAACATAAGGTGATTGTATACTTATTGTTTATGTAGACAATTTAACTCGTAAACACGTGCAATTGTTTTTGTTTTATACATTCATTCGAAATGACTAATTGGTAGACAGTTTATGTTTCAGATTTCATCGAAACATTTCTTTAAGTAACTGAGGGTCAATACCGAATTTATTTGTTTAAGTTATAGAGGGTACATATTTTAAGTAATAGCGGTTTTAAGCTCTAATGAATTTAGGGAATGGAGCAGAGTATTTTTTGATATTATAGAGGTTTTTACCTTATCGAGGTTCTACTGTAGTTGTGGAATTGTTTAATTTGTTGTTTTTAGTTCACATTAATGTATTGAATGATGAAAAAAGATGGATATTTTGTAAGTGGTAGAGCCACGCTGAAGCTACTACTGATTTCAGTATGAATGGGTCGGCTCGCTCGGGGTAATACCACACCCGAACGACGAAAACCGACGTGAAGTAACAGTGTTTGCATTATTGCGTTTCGTTCGGTCAGTGAGAGCGCCACTCCCCCTCCCCCAAACACAAGCTGGCAACACACTAGCGACTCTTCTGGTGTTGTAAGTGTCTATGGACGGTGGTGATCACTTAACATTAGGTGACCCACCTGTTGGTTTGCCTCCTATGATATAAAGAAAAACAAAGATAGAAAAAATATGTATGAAATAAGTAAATTCATTATTTTCTATATTTCAGGAGACAGTAGCACTGATTGGAACTCTCCCAAAAAGTATTCATTTGACGCATAGGATTGTAATAAATTTTATTTCGGTAAGTATTTAACGATAATATTAAAAATGTATTAGTTACTAGCTGGAACTCGCGACTATATTCTCTTGAGTATAGTTTTGTTGTTTTATGAGAATAACTTGTTATTATTAGGATTAAGTTGAGCTACACTTTTCTTATTGTAATTTTTATCAGTTCAACTAACCCTATATAATATAATACATAATATTCTGTGAAGTTCTTTCTCTATCTCTAAAAGGCTTGTGGAAATCAGGTTAGTCGTTTTCGAATTTAGCACTGACAAACTGACGCTACAATTTTGTTAATAGTAGTCAAAAATCAAAATCAAAGATCAAAATATCCTTTATTCAATTTAGGCCCTGAGAAGGCGCTTATGAACGTCGAGCTACTACCGGTTCGGAAAACAGCCCAGTCATCGAGAAGAACCGGCAAGAAACTCGATCTGGTTTATCTTTTCATGTCATATATTTTTACAGTAACTTAAATATTTACATTTGTTATTAGTATATGCACAGAGAGGGGCCTCATTTCCAGACGTCACAATCGTTCACATATTGATCCACCCTATAATAACCTTTAGATATTAAAACTCGCTTGACATGGTTCTTGAACTCACTATCAGGCAAATCGGTAATGTGTTTTGAGACTTTGTTATAAAACCTAACAAACCTAACCTGAAAAACTGTTTTTTGATTTAGTGAGCCTGAAGCATGGAATGACCAATTTGTTGCTGTTTCTAGTATTTAAATTATGCTGGTCTTTTACTAGATGCAGCATCTCTAAGTTTTTGCGGACATACATTAAATTATCAAGAATATATTGGAAGGGCAGAGTTAAGATACCGAATTCCTGAAACTTGGTCTTTAAAAATTCGCGAGGCCTCATATTATAAATTGCTCGAACTGCTCGTTTTTGTAATACTAAGTAATGGATAAACTGGATCATAAGTATTGGAGATTATAAAAATATTATGAAACTATACTAAATCATTCATATGTATTTATGGCTCTACATGAAAAATGCGTACTAAAGAATCGTACTAAAGAAATTTCTTTCCTCTCATGATTGCAAAGTATGAAACTTGGCTGAAAAATAAATAGTACGGTGAAGCCAGGTCTCTTCATATTTTGTACTTTCTGTCTCTTGTATAAATGAATATATATTATTTTTCTTTCTCTCAAATAAAGAAACAGTGTAATATGTCTTTCCATTTAAATTTGTCACAATTTAATTATTTTTTACACTTTATAAGTTCGTCATTTAACCATAATCTCACCTAATACTATGTAATTTAAAACAGTAACACATTCAACATAAAGATTCTGGCTCTTAAGTGCAGTTGTTAAAACATTCCTATAAGTAACAAATAACAACATAATAGTCAGTTCTGAGATAGGTTATAACTAATAAGAAACATAACGAACATCAAATTATTGGCTCTTCAACTAACCGTATCAAATAACTTTACAGGGTAATACCAGTGGTACATTAGGAAATATCTTAGAGCTTATTCAAAACGTCGTGTATGTATGTATCTCTTCCGGCTATTTAAGCGGAGATGTCATCTATGGAAGTGAACAGGATCAGAGGAATTATTGCAAAAAATTTGCTTCACTGTCCAGGTAATAAATATTTTGCTTCGTTATGAAATGTAACTAAAACAATTATGAAATTACAGAAATATTTCGTTTCATAATTGATGACTTAAAATTGTAATTATCCTGACAAATATTATAAAGTAAGTTTGTTTGTTTGATACGCTTATTTCGGATACATATTGTCAGTACAGAATAGAACATTGGAAACCTTAATCCAGAAAAAAATCGCGAGCGAAGTTTTCGAGAACAAATTTCGAAGAATAATTTTCGAAACTTTAAATATGTCTAAAAGTAAATTTACAAATAATTGCTGCGTAAACAACGCGAGATATAGCCATGTAACATCTGTAGTATAAACTAAAATACTGTCACAAGTATTGACATATAAAACCCAAGACAAATCTTTACTAATTAACAATTTATTGTTGCAGAGGAAACGCTCAGCTTTGAGTTAGAAGCAATGCTACAGTACATAACGCGTCGACCTTTCCGATACACTGTATGTCGAACTATTCCGTTTGACACCTCCCTGCTTATTGGGATTCTTAACTTTACCATTACATACGTGATTGTACTTATACAATTAAATACACTAAAGCTCTAATATCATACTGTTCTCTAATGTTATATCGCACATTGCATATATGCTTACTATAATCTAAAGCACCATGTTTTCTAGAATATCAAATTCTTTTAGATTAGATGTACCAGATTATCATTAAGTCATAGAACTAGATAGTTTAAAATGTTATTCTACAATGATATTATAACTATATAGATAAATCGTAAGTGCTTCGACAGCGCCTTGTTAAAACTTGGCTAGTTAGCATATTTTTGACGACTGCCCGTCAATCCGCCCGTATTTACGCAACCTCGTATGTGTGTATTATCGTGCCATTGTTTTTGGCCAAATATCATGTAGATAATGTATCTTTAGTTATAATATCATTGGTTATTGCAGTTAGAGTTTTCACTATTTTTGTAATATTTTGATCACATAATCCACAAATTATTCTTAGCATAATATAGATAGGTAGCGGAGTTATCTAAATTATTGTATTGTTGTTATGTGCTAGTGAATAAGTAGTCTTTAATTTTAAATGTATACCATGTTACTCCAATCTATACTAATATTATAAGGAGGTAAAAGTTTGTGACGTTGTAGGGGGCAATCTCAGGAACTACTGGTCCGATTTGAAAAATTATTTTAGTTTTATATAGCTCATTTATCGAGGAAGATTATAGGCTATATCATAAAGCTAAGACCAATAGGAGCGGAACAGCAATGAATAACGTTACAAAATTCAAATTATTTTCCTCTTGAGAGCTTCCGCTGCGTGTTTTCGTTAACCCAAAGTAACTATTCCACGCGAACGAAATCGCGGGCAGAGGCTATTTATTATATAATTATGATCACATAATCCACAAAGTGTTCTAACTAGAATATAGGTGATTGTTTTCTGTATTTTAAATAGTTTTATTTAGTCTATCAGACTGTTGTTATAATAACTGGTAATAAATAATTTAAATCTCATATTTCACAAAATATTCTCAATAGAACATGGGTAAACGCGTCTACTAGATTTAATATTGTATTTAAAAGTATTTTATTATAATACAAATATAACGTATACTGGTATTTATATAAGCAAATATTTTAAAACATCAAATGGATTTTATGTTATTAACTATTTTTGCATTACTGCGATCACATATTGCACAAAATTGTTCTTACTAGAATATGGATAACAGATTTTTCTGAATTTTTTAATTGTTTTCCTTCTCGCAACATAATGTTTTTATGATATAAATGAAATATATAATATATTTATAGAATGTTATAGCTTATCTTATTAAAGTTTGGTAGCAAACACTTTGTTAATTATACATAACTATATCTTCTGTAAACTTGGATGTTAAGTTGTATTCTAACCCCGGTTGATGAATGTAATTCCAACAATATAAACCGTTTCGTTTAAGATCTTGAAGAATACTATTCGTAAAAATAAAACTGAAATGTTCTCTGATTCTCACGGTTAATATTCGAAACATTTGAATCGATTTTCTATAGAGGTTATGCGATAATGATAGATGAAAAATAAGTAACTGAAATCAATAAATTGCAGAGAGGAATTAAGTAATAATTAACAATAACATTAAAAAAGATAAACCACCTTTAATGCAGACAAGTTAGATAAGATTGATATGGTATATATTGCTCGAATTATTTATATTCGAGAAATAAAGAATGAGTTCGTAAATAGTGTTTGTAATGAGTTTTTTTATTGTAGCACGCCATAATGCCTGTAGTGTGCCTGATGGTAAGCACATATCAATCGCTTTCACTAATTATCGCACGCTTTTGTCATATTATTGCAATGTAATCTCTATCAATTGGTATTAATAATAACGTATCCGAGTACGTATTTATTTAAACTACAATGTAATATCGGATAGTTTCAGTAAATAGTTATATTCAAATAAAATTCATTTAATCTGTCCGAGTAAATAAAACAATAATCACTTGGTTTCCTGTCCTATAATAACGTATCCGAGTACGTATTTATTTAAACTACAATGTAATATCAGATAGTTTCAGTAAATAGTTATATTCAAATAAAATTCATTTAATCTGTCCGAGGAAATAAAACAATAATCACTTGGTTTCCTGTCCTATAATAACGTATCCGAGTACGTATTTATTTAAACTACAATGTAATATCAGATAGTTTCAGTAAATAGTTATATTCAAATAAAATTCATTTAATCTGTCCGAGTAAATAAAACAATAATCACTTGGTTTCCTGTCCTATAATTCTAGAAATTCTATAATTTTCCTATAGTCCTATAATATAATATAGTCCTATAATTCTATTCTAGAAATAGCCTGTACTCTGATTATAATTGGTTTATGACAAAATTGTGATGCAAATGTGTGTACCTTTCTATTTAATTAATTACATCGTGATAGATAACATTTTTTGAATAAATGAAACAATATTTTACTGTTGTATTTATTTCTAATTCAAAAATAGTCTACCTTTATTTTGATTTCATTTCCAGTGTTATTTATTGTTATACAGTGTTGTATACTGAGTAATCAATTTGCTGATCACCTACATTATAATTCAGGGTGTTATTTAAAAAACATTGTTTTTTTTATGTCATAACTGGCAAACGAACTTGTGGGTCACCTGATGTTAAGTGATCACCACCGTCCATGGACACTAACAACACCGGGAGAGTCGAAAGTACGTTGCCAGCCTGTGTTTGGGAAAAGGAATGAGGGGGAAGAGGAGAGGGGAAGGGAGGTGGGCCTCTGGCGCTCTCACTGACCGAACGAAACGCAACAATGCAAGCACTGTTACTTCACGTCGGTTTTCTATGAGAGGGTGGTACTACCCCAGACGAGCCGACCCATTCATGCTGAAACCAATAATAGCTTCAACGTGGCTTTTTTTTTTTTTTTTATAGTAGCACGGCAAAGTGACTGCACTGTGCCTGATGGTAAGCATAGTACAATCCAAAAACAATGGCGACCACCGATTGACATACTATCCATCGCCGGTCGCCGCTGTCATGCCGGCCTGCGAAAAGCTGGATATGCACAGGCTGATCCCGAAACGCGACCCGCAAAAGCAAATCACTATGACGGGCTTTTTCGCCATATACATGGTGGTTGCGACCCAGTCGGGCTGTACAGCCCTACCACCCCGCTTTCGCCATTGCCTCGTTCGTTATTCAGCAGGGTGCACCACGTGCAGGTGAGGTTGGCTTGGATGTCTCAAATGTTAGATGTTATTTGACACCCCTTACACCCCTAAGCTGGCTCTTCCACTCTTATTGTTTGATTGTTTGATTTATAGTTTAATTTCTAAGAATATTTTGTGTGATAATTATAATTTACTTTCAATTTAATTGTAACATATAGTAGTTACGTAATATACTAACTACTTATTCATGAAAAAATTGCAATTATTAATTTAAATTGGACTAACAATTGATTTATTATCATTTCTATTTCCTATGATTTTAGATGTGAAAGAGAAATAGTAATTTACTAGCTGTTACCCGCGGCTCCACACGCGCTTTTTAAAAATGTAGTAAAGAAATGTAAAATTGTGCGTGAATGTGTACATTACAGAAACGCTTTTTCAAAAACATTTGTAACTACGATACGAACGCCATCTACTGTAACATGTAACGTGTACATTAGATATATGAATACTAATAGTATATCGAATGGGATGGGATTTATCATCAGCAACATACCTGGAACTTCAACCTACTATATACCAAACTCAGTGCTCACTAACACTATATAAGAAAGTAATGAAAATTATAAGCTATACATTATCGAACAATATATCTTAAATCTTTTATTTTATAGATAGATATAATATGCCCGTATTGTCGATATACTTAAGTTATTCTTATACGTTGCTATAATAACTGAGTTATGTAGAAGCAAACGTGGTAAATAAAATAATATGGCCGCCAAATTGACCAAAAAGATGATATAATTCATATTACATACAAATATATGTCTTTCAATTATGTATATTTATTCTTGGAGTCAGTAAGGCACACGTCTCACGCAGTTGTAACATATTTTTGATCAATTTCACACGGACGAATACATAGGTAGCAGTTAATCACTACATAGTGTACCAATTCAAATAAAAAAAGAATCATTAAAATCAGTTCACAATTGACTAAAATATCGATTAACATACATAAAAGAATACATACAACCGAACATAGTAACCTCCTCCTTTTTCGAAGTCGGTTAAAAAAAGTCCTCTGTCAGCTTATCTGTTCGCGATAAAGTCAAAAACTACCATTTTCATGCTGTTTTCACCAGTAGATAGAATGATAATTTATGGGGAAGGTTTAGGTATAATTTGTCAAGGTTTTCATTTTATTATCCGTCTCCGTCTGTATAACGTCTTCCGAGCCCGCTAGTTATCTACCCATAAAAGTCCCGTGAGAGTCGGTCCAATCAATTAGCGCGACTTTGTCCGCGTAGTAATAGTTACTACTCTGTGCTAACGCTGACACACAGCAGAAGCTCTGAAAAAAAAAAACATCTCGATTTTGAAACATTTTTCATCTGTGCTCCGCTCCTATTGGCCTTAGCGTGATGATATATATCCTATGACACTCACAAATAACGTGGCTTTCTATGGGTAAAAGAATTTTCAAAGTCGGTTTAGTAGTTCCTGAGATTACCCCTTACAACGTCACAAACTCACAAACCCACAAACTGTACCTCTTTGATAATATTAGTATAGATAGTTCGGTTATTGTGCACTAATGAATTGGACGGGAAATAATACCACGGAGAATTAATTCCAAGATGCCACAAAAACTCTTTGGAAAGTTCTAAGAAGGGAGCCGCCATCTTGTTAGAACATTGAATTTATCGCAAGATATATTATATTATTACCTACTCGACAATGGCAGTTATAATCCAGTAGAATGGTTGCTTATTTAAAAAATCTAATGATTTAACAAAGATAATCTTTGTGGATATATAACAAGATTTTACTCGCGACTTCGCGTGGAATAGTTACTTTGGGCTAACGCTAACACGCAGCGGATGCTCTCAAAAGGAAAATGAACCCCGATTTTGAAACATTCTCCACTGGTGCTCCGATCCTATTGGTCTTAGCGGGATCATATATAAGCTTATAGGCTTCCTCGATAAATGAGCTATCTAACACTGGAAGAATTTTTCAAATCGGACCAGCTGGCCCTAAGATAGCGCGTTTAAGCAAACAAACTCTTCAGCTTTACAATATTAGGAGATAATACAGTACCTTTGAGCCTGCAGACTTGTAGGAGTATCTCTTTACGTCTCGTTTGAAACAAACTCTTCAGCTTTATATATTAGTACGCGCTAATTTCAGGAAACTAATGGTTCGATTTGAAAACATCTTTCGATTTTAGATAGCTCATTAATCGAGGAAGGCTTTAGGCTATATCATCACGTAAAGACCAATAGGAGCGGAGCAGGAAAAATGTTTCAAAATCGGCCATTTTTTTTCTTTTGAGAGCTTTCGCTGCGTGTTAACATTAGTATTAAATGCGTTGCCATAGTAACGTGGTATGTTTCTATCGCAAACATTTTCAAAGTTTATTTTGTGTTCCTATTCAAAAATTTTAATCTACGTTAGTTTTGTTTCCAATTTTTTTTAATTGTATCTAGGCAAAGTGACTGCACTATGCCTGATATTAAGCACATTACAATCTTAAAACAACGGCGACTACCGAGAGATACGCCGATACAATACAATTACAGATACAATTTTTTATTTGTAATCTATTACGTATTATAAAAATAAAGTCTGTGTATGTAAAATTAAAATAAAAACTTTTTGATGAATGGATGTGGCTACAAATAATAAAAGAAAAAAAATATATATTATGTCGGTATTTTTATATTCTTATATTTTGTCTGTTTGTTTGTTCCGGTTAATCTCCAAAACGGCTGGACCTATTTTAACGGGAATTTTACTAGCAGATAGCCGAAATTATAGCGATTGATACATTCCATTTTATTTGTCCGCGGCCTGGTCCGCTTTGCTATTTCCAAAATAGCAGACTTCAAAAAAGTAATTTAGGGTTCTTATTCACATTTGGCCGCAGTGGAATATCCGAAATGCTTAAACTGATTTTCACGGGACTTACGCTGGCAGATAACTTACAATATAAGAAGTAACTTAGACTATTTTATTTTGTTAGCTAAAACTTCCTCTGCAGTGCTATCTTCAAATCTGTTGGACCGATTTGCACGAGATTTTTACAGGCAGATAACTAACTAATGAGCTATTTTATTTTAAACTAGCGGGCTCGGCGGACGTTGTCCCGCCCTTATAACAAAAATAAAACTTTGGCAAATTATACCTAAACGTTCAACATGAGTCATTGTATCTACTGATGGAAATGGCATGAAAATCCGTTCCGTAGATTTTGACTTTATCGCGGACAGACACATAGACAGACCAGAGGACTTTGTTTTACACTATGTAGTGATGGACTATTACTTGTGCATTCGTCCGTATGAAATTGATCAATAATAATTTGTTTACTGTAAACAAGCACGTGAGACGTGTGCTCTACTGGACTCCAAGAATAAATATACATAATTGAAAGTCATATATTTGTATGTAATTTGAATTATATTATCGTTTTGCTCAATTTGGTGGCCATTTTTTATATTTACCGTGTTTGCGTCTACATAACTCAGGATTATAGCAACGTATAGGAATAAGATAATTGTATCAACAATATGGACATATTATATTTATATAATAAAAGATTTAACACATTTTGTTCGATAATGTATAGCTTAAAAACTTCATTACTTTCTTATATAGTGTTGGTCACCACTGAGGGTGGTAAATAGTAGGTTAAAGTTACAGGTATGTAGCTGATGATAAAAAAACATCCCATTCGATATACTATTAGTATTCACATATCTAATGTACACGTTACATGTTACAGTAGATGGCGTGCGTATCGCAGTTACAAATGTTTTTGAAAACGCAATTCTGTAATGTACATACCTACTTACAATTTTACATTTCTTTAGAACATTTTAAAAAATCGCGTGCGGAGCCGCGGGGTACAGTTAGTAAACAATAAAATACATTTGAATCATTTTTAGTAATGTCTGTCTGTTTATATATGAACACGCATCAGTACTAAAGTACTCGGTTCACAATAAAACCTTACATGTTATAACTACATCACAGCAACGCGTGGCCGGGTCAGCTAGTATATATATAAAATGATAGAGATGTGCGTTTGTATGCACGTAACGCTAAAAACTACTGAATAGTTTAGATCATATTTTTTTTAGTTTTACTACCCAGATTGTTGGTCTTTAAAAAAAAATCACGAAACGTTATTTGCAATTTGTTAACGTTATTTGTTATTTGAATGCAATATGAAGTTATTAAAGTTTAAAAAAACTAAGATTTTGTAAGCATTACACATTCAGAGATATGTAAAGTCCATAATAAAAAAATTGGAAACAAAATTTATATTTGCTTTAGATTCTTCTTTATTTTTTGTGTTAAGAATAATATATTTATCACTATACATTATAAAAGAAAGTCCTGTGCAACGTCTTGTCGTAATGATGGTCTTTCTTTTTCTTTCTTATTATTATTTTTAAAGTATTGTGAATTGTAAATATTAAAATCGTGGCCCTTTGATAATCTTACAGGCTTACTTTAGAACCATATGTACCTTATATAATAAACTGTTGTTTATTATGATTAATCGATTCGTATCCTAGATTGTGTTCTTTTTCTAATCTAAAGAATACCTGTATAGATGCCATTTTAAAAAGTATGTCTCATGGTCACCGGCCCGGTTTCATTAGATTGATATTGTCTTTTATATCGAGTTTTCAGTAACATACAATGTATGCTATTAATATATGAAGGTCTATCGAATGGAAAGGTATCGATGTGTTTTCATGCTGTTGCTGTTGCTACCACAGGCCCTTCAGCCGTCGGAGTAGACGTAGTGTCAGTCGACGATTACAGTGTATTAATATATTTCTCAAATTAAGTGTTATTTCGTCAGTGATAAAATATGCCGCTCCGATACATGTCCATTAAGCAAGTTATGAACATGAGACTATTTTTCGGCTTGTATTACAACGTTTCGGAGAACGATTTAATTACGTTTATAGTAAAATGTTGTTGCGTTATAAAATACTTTTTAATTTTCATCTTCACGATTATATACATTTCGAACAATAAAATAACTGAAACTATAATTCTTGGGTTTGGTTTATTTGATGTCGGTGTTAGCAGTCTACTTTCCTTAATCACCGGTGATAACTACTTTTTCTTATACTTGAACGGATTGGATCATTTAAATGTAACACCTCAAAGTAAGAATCGAAATATATCATTAACGAGTACTGTTATTATAGTAACTTTCACACTAATAATTTTTCAAGATGTTATGATCCTTTTAAAAAATAACGGTGTTTTTTATTTTACCATGATTTTGTGGAATCTGATATGGGCATCAATTTATATGAAAAATACAATTATCATCATGAGTTTTGAACTGTTGTGGAATCACGTAAGGATGTTGCGAAGGGTGTTGGAAGCGAAAGTAAAAACTCTAGGTATAATTCCCGCTTTAGACGATGTAAGAACATTTCTAAAATTTTACAAACATGTCTTAGAACTGTTTAAGTCTATTGAGGTTTATTTGAAGATACAGGTGAGTGGACTATATATCTCTCCACTTATATAATATTTCATCTTAAATACACAATACATTGAAACAATTACTTCTTACAGATACTACTGGGTGTAATTTACTTCATTATTTTAATATGTGTCAATGTTTATGAAATGATAGCGACCCATAATATTTTTGTGAGTATCTTTACAATTTTACCAGTTTTCTCATCAAATATCAGTTATAGCTATTTATAATTTTGTATACATATATTTCTAAATAAACCTAATCTTATGAAGGAGTTTATTGGTCGGTAATGAAATGAAATCGTAACATCTAACATTCTAAATTCTAATGAAACAACTATGATCACTCGATGTTCGAAAGGCTAGTGGCCCGGATGGTATCCCAGTGGTTGTTGTAAAAAAAAAGTGCAGCCGAGTTGACTCCAACACTTACGCGCTTATACCGCTTGTCTTACGTCTCTGGTGTCCTGCCTCGGGCTTGGAAAGAGGCCAATTTTCAACCGATTCCCAAGAAGGGGGATCGGTCGGATCTTAACAACTACCTTCCAATTGCCCTAACCTCAGTGTTATGCAAGATCATGGAACGGATCATCAACACCCAGCTTGTCGAGGAGGATCACTCGCTTATTAATGATCGGTAATATGGTTTTCGCCAAAACCAATCAACGCGTGATCTTCTATCTTACGTTCTGCCCCGCTGAAGGGGAGGCAATTGACAAGGATGGTGAGGTCTTGGCGGTCAGCCTCGATATTGCCAAGGCCTTTTGATACCGGCGATGAATAGTTTGTCTCTCGGTGGTTGCCTTTGTTTTTAGATTGTACTATGCTTAACATCAGGCATAGTGCAGTCACTATGTGGTGCTACAATAAAAAAAATATCACAATATTACACGTTAAAATTATAAAGGAAACAGTTACACGAAATAGTCAAGGAAATTAAAAATTAACGGTGGCGATGTACCTGATATTAATTCCAAACACATATATTATTTGATGAATGTCATGGTATACTAATCTTTTGAAATTAATGTTATTCATTCTTAACAAATTATGAAAAATCACAGATTTTTCCCACTATATCGCATTTGTTCAGGGTAGTAATTGTTAAAACGTTAACATTATTGATAATTTACAGGCCAGTGTCAATTTAAGTGTAGTAATAGTGATATACTTTGCGGTCATGTGCACTCCGCTAGTGTTGGCTGAACTTGTGGCAAATGAGGTGGAAAGTATCAAGATACTGCTTACGAATCAACTGCTAATTTGCAAAGGTATACTATTTGAAAGTTATTAATGTTAAATAATAAATTTATTAAATTTGAGCAAGTTGGAAAGTTTTTAATAAGAGAGGATATTATTAGGTTCGTAATAGTTTTCATTGTAAATGACAACACCAAGGTTTTCTATTACCACTGCTATCTGTAAACACGATGGTAAAATTTATTTAATTACTTTATGTAGATCAGTGGTACGAAAATACTAGCCTGACTGGTTTTTCTAAATTAAGGTTGCAATAGAATTAAGTTTTGAACATATAAGACACCTTGCTCGAAAACAAAATAGATACGAAATATTATTATAAATTTTTCAGATTTACGGGAACTATCTAAGGTCAAAAACTTGTTGGTTTTCTTGGATAAATTCCTTTCTTTTCCTTCAAGTTCAGTATTCTGAGTTTTATCAACATCAACGTGGCTCTAATCCTTAGCATTATCAGCATCTCTACAACGTACGCTTTGGCTGTCATACAATTTACTCACATTCTTGAAACAACCGCAGATTGGGACTAACACTGCAGGACGTTTAGGAGTAATACTAATAGAAAGAATAATAGTAACTAAAGATTTGACCTTGTTTTATTTTTGTGAACTTTCATGTTGGTAAGGTTTTTCTAGTGTTCATCTGGTAAACTATTAGAAAAAGTAATTTGATACATTCTTTGGGCTGCCTACCAATATGGAGCTTAGGTGTTCTTATAGATCTAAGAGTTACATTTTTTAGTTAACTTCTTTCTAGATTTAATGTGCTTATATTTTCAAGCACATGATCATTTAAAAAATGATTGTGTTTAAACGCTGAAAATCGAAAAGTAACACCTGGTTATTTTTGTGATATTTTACTTCTTATCGCGTGACCAAAAAGAATCATTTTCATGAATGTAATTAATGATAGGCTAGCGATTTATTCGCATTTAGAAAATATTTGCCCACTTATATTGTTAAAATTTAAAAGAGAAATAAATAATGAAATAAAAGGAATCAAACGATGAATGGTGAAATTCGTTATTTGTTTAAGAAGGTCGTTAATTTCGATTTTTTACGTTTGTATTTATAATAAGAAATAGGTGGTCAAGTGTATCTTAAGAGGAGAGTGTGGATGCCATTTTATTGTATATACGATCTCTCGTACAATATTATATATATATAATATATCGCAAAACAGTTCGTATTCCAATATGGCCAGATCATAGATTTCGATTATTTTTTTAGTGTCACTCTGAAATATCTTATCGCTTTCTAAAGAACAAATCATGATATCTTCATTTCATATACAATTTTTTAAGTACTACGCGTCCATCGATGTGCATTTCTGCGCCATGGAGAAGTGGGGCTAGCAATGTGCTGTGCATATAGCAGAATAACGCAGTACACAACGAGATGATAGTTGTTGAATAAAAATATACAATATATCATAAAAATCAGTCCATTAATTATCATTAAATCCAATTTCCATTAAAGTCCAGATATATAAACGATATAGACAAACTTTTTTATCTACTACTTATGATCAGTCCTCTCTAAATAAATACAAAATTTGGTAAAGATGTAGGGAACATACAAAATCATACCTATGTTTCTAATATAAATGTAATAGTGTAAATAACTTTATCTGGAATTCAATATTTATTTGTAAAATAATTTTAGATCAACAAATACACAAAGGACGCGAACGAAAGGCTAAATGATACGGTTGTAGATTACAAAGTATTTTAATCAAGTTGTCAGGAAAAATATTATAGATGTTACAATATTAACTTAAAATAAAAAGTGTGGGTGACATATATTAAGAATAATTTGCTATATTGCTTTTAAGTTCGGATTCTTTCAAGAATATATACCGATTCGCCGGACAAACTCCAGAAAAATACTTTCAGTTTTACTTATATTTTAAGGGTTGATTATCGATAGCTATTTCTTATAAAATATATTAATTAACACTAACTGAGAAGATGCTCCTTTGTCGATTATTTAAATAATAATGATTAATTAAAATTGTCTCTCGAATGTTAAGTCTAACAATGTGGAACATAAGAAATGATTTGTACATAAATTGTAACTACATTGTACGTATAGGTCAGTCCAAATTTGGATACCAAGGACTTATTCCATTTCTGTCCGCAAGCGTAGTATCCTACATTCAGTTGTCTCCTGCTACTCCTCGAGTGAAGTCTCTTGCTGTAAAGATGCCGTTAAATAATTCAATATTAATGCAACGTATAAAGTCTTCATCCGTGTATCTTTTTCTTTACTTTCGTCTTATTTTCGGTTGTTATTCTCAGGTCAGCAAGTCTAAAATGAAGTGTTTGTTGTTGAAAGTGTATTGTACATCAATTATTATATTTTTTGTATCTCTGTCTTTAAAATGTATACCTGGTTTCAGAGCTCACACGTTGATTCCCTTTGAATTTGCTTTTGTCATGTTTGCGAGTTTATTCACAGCAGAAAAATTTTTACTTAAATATTTTAACAATATTAAAACAATTGACGCTGTGATGGGTGTAAAAGGCGCTTCAATAATACCTTCTAATGTTCTAATAATTTTGTCGCTTATTGTCGTATCTAGACAAATTATGTTTATTTTGAAATATTCCCAGGGCTTCATCGCAAACATCGATAGCTTTTTAATTTATCTTTTTATGTCATTAGCTAAAGACATTAATTACATTTGGATTGTTGTGGTTTTTGCAACGTTTCATAGTCGAATAAAGAACATTAGGAAATCAATGGAGACGAATACAATTCCTGTGAACATTATTGGTCGGAATGAGATTAAAGGAAAGAAAAATATAATCAGAAAATTATTATTCACGTACAAAAACTTACTGGATAACCTGCTTACTATTAATCTTCCTATTCAATGTTGGGTAATTATTAATTATTCATTTAATAAAGTTCTGTAAATGTTCTATTATCAAAAAGTTACATATAATGGTTTCATATGTACTTATTAATTTTTTTATTGTTAAACATATACCTACGGTAAAGTGTAATAATAACTACTAATTTATAAAAGTGTCAAGAACTTTCCTAAAATACAAAAAAACCTTTTTTTGTATTTTTTTTCCAATTTGTCATGTTTGGCTAAAAATGAAGTGTCGATGTGTTTTTGTCTTTAAATTTTATCTAGTATTATTTTATTAATTACCTCCACAAACAGGTACAATCAGGTTTATATTTATATATAATGATTGATTTAGAAACGTACCCAACACAGTGTCCTGATGTGTTACCACGGCATATTTGACTTTATTTAGTTAGTATTGCTTTTTTTTTCGAACTGACTACGCTGTTGACCTGGACTGGTATTTACAGCTTCACCGAACTATCAATTAGTTTTTTTTTTATGTCATAGCTTGCAAACGAATAGGGTCACCTGATGTTAAGTGATCACCACCGTCCATGGACACTAACAACACTAGAGGAGTCGCAAGTGCGTTGCCACCCTTAGGGTTAGGGGAGGGAGTGGGAGGGGAGATGGGCCTCCGGCGCTCTCACTAGCCGAACGAAACGCAACAATGCAAGAACTGTTACTTCACGTCGATTTTCTATGAGAGGGTGGTACTACACCGGGCGAGACGACCCATTTATGCTGAAACCAGTAATAGCTTCAGCGTGGCTCTACGTCCATTAGTATTAGTATTGCTATTATCTGTACCTACATACACTATCTGACGATGGGACCGTTTATGGGTATTGCTTATGACAGAATTGATAACGTCTAATAAGCCCTATGCAATTTAGTTGCTTAAAAAAGAGAAAATAATAAATATTAAAATTTCAGGAGATCATAGGATTGAGTTTCAGTCTACCAAAATCCATTGTACTAATGCACAAAGTCATAAGAGGTTTTGTTTTGGTGAGTAAAATGAGTAAAGTCGCTATTATTATATTGTTTTTACTCTGAGATAGTATTGTTATCTAAATTATATATATGTATAAGAGATATGCCAACAAAAATGAAAAAAAAAAAACAAAAAGTTTGTAAAAAATAATGATGTCTCGCAATTCAATTCTTCTACCGTAAAAAGTTGTGACATTCATGTAATACCACGTCGGTTACATCATTAAGTACCTACTTAAGGGACCTTTTGTCTTAAGTTATTATGTAATTAGCTAACCTTTTTTTTTTTTTTAACGTGGGGAAATCCCTTATGGATACGCCACCCTCCCGGGGGAGAGGGTGGGTTATGTCCGAGTCGCACGGACTAAAACCCCACGGTGTACGTCTGCCGCTATAGTTGGGGCGGCACGAGATCTCTATAGACTTCATCGTGCCGCCCCAGCGGTTGGCCCAGTAGCGAAAGCGCCGCCGCCGGGCCCCGTCTTGTTAGGAGACAGCCGGGTACACACCGGCCGTCTCCTCCTTCCGCCGGACCTGTGCAATGGGAAGATGGGTCCCCCGACCCATCCTCCCCGGTCCAGCTATGGTGGGAGGAGGCGATCAAACTGCCGCCTCCTCCTGCCTGTCCTCCGTTGGCGGAGAGGGTCACTTTGAGGATCTTGCTCACGAACCCTCTCCGCCGCCTCCTTCTGCGAGACGACTTCCTCGCAGAAGGCGGCCATTGCGTTCCACACTTCCTCACTGCCGAGCATGGCCGCAACCACGCTCGGCAGTGACAGATCTTGCCCTACCGCCGCAGCCAGAGTGCGACGTTGCTCCTCCCACGCAGCACACTCAGACAGAGTGTGCTGCGCGGTGTCCGGGTCAACGCCGCACTGATGACATACGGCAGTCGGCTCCCTGCGTGCTATCCGGTACAGGTACCAACCGAAGCAACCATGTCCGGTCAGGACCTGCACCAGTCGGAACGTCAGGGAGCCCCATCCTCTGTTAAGCCAATCCGGCAGGACCGGGCGGACGGCGTCGATCGTGTATCGACCGTACCGCGCGTCCGCCAGGTCCCGCCTCCACCTTTCCACCACTTCATCCCTCTTCTCTCTTCTTCTTTCCTCTATTTCTCTGGGAGCTAGAGGCTCCCCCATCCGTTTCTTAACCGCCGTATATTGATATACGGCGGCAAGACCCTCCGCCTCTAGCTCCCAGGGAAGGGAGCCGGCCAGCACCATGGCCGCCCCCGAGGATACCGTGCGGTATCCCCGATGTAATTAGCTAACCTAACAACATCTTTTTTTTAAAGTAGTATGACTGAGTGGCCTTATGGTAAGCATGGTACAATCCAAAAACAATGGCAACGGAAAATGGATTTAAAATATATAAATTTAATTATATATGCAGTTGGTGTATCTAGAAAACTGGATCGACATTACGAAATATTTTCAGTTTGCCTTGATTTAAACACTAAATACTAATTGTATTCGATATTTTAAACTTCTATGTCTGCTATAAGAGCCTTAGAGTTTTGATGATCGGTCAGTCAGTGAGAGACAAACTAAAGTAATTTTGACTAGTTATAATTCTTAAACTACTGGTTCAAATTAATTGAAATTTCAAATATAATTGGTTACTGATTCTGGCTTCTAGTTTTATCCACAACGAAGTTATAGGGGGTAGAAAATGGCATAAACTACTTCGAGAAAAAGACGGTACTGCCGTGCCGCTTTTTTGCTCGACTTGGCGGGGGCACTCCCGTGCCCCTAGATAGAAATTAAATAATCTCCAAGAGATAATAATACAGATATAAATATCCTTCACTGTTGTATTTCATTTGGTACGAATGAGTTTGTATTTCTGCTATACTTCAGATGATATTAATAAAAACTTAAGGAGTTCCTTATAAAATTTATTTTTTGTATTATAATATATTTGGCCAAAGTAATAAAAGGTATATCGTTGAGATTATACCTTAAATATTTCCATTTCTTTAAACAAAACACCTTTTAATTTATCACCAGTGATATAGCAGTGTTAAGAGTTTTATTTCACTGCTACAAAATTATATCAAAATATATAAAATTTCTATGCCCAGATACAACTGTACTAGGCTCAAAGAATCTTACACGCATCTCTTTTAATTATTTTTTTAAATTAATCTTGGTAAACCCGTTATTGATACCCTCCCAGGGGAGAGAGTGGGTTATGTCCGACTCACACGGTCTAAAATCCCACAGTGTACCGAAAGGCCGCTACTCAACCTTGGATAGCCGCCTCAACGGCCCACACAGTGGAAGTTGACCGCTGGGCTCTTGCCTAATGGGGAGAGAGGCCGAGTATACTCCAGCTGCCTCCCCTCGTCAACTAGACCTGTGCAAAGAGGAGTTGGACCCCCCGGCCTATCCTCTCAGGTCCGGCGCACTGATCAGTTGTGACTGAATAGATGAATTTCGTAATTTGTTAAGTTCAAAGATATTGTAACATACTCGTATATTACTTAATTATTTCATTTAATCTATGTTACAGGGTGATATAATTGGTGCAACAAATTATGCATTAGATTTTACCATGAGCATTACGTCTGTGTGTTGCCCAGCTATTGTAGCAGCAATGTCAACTACTGAAGTAAACGGGATTAAAAAAGTTATTATTAAACAATTGCTTCAGTGTTCAGGTACATTTGTTGTATTATTGCTATGAAATCTACTTGTGGAAAGAGTTATGACGAATGAGTGTTTACATATGTGCCTTATATGGTTAATAAATACAGAAATCTTAAATATACTTTTCCGCGGAATTTCTTACAAATGGTTAATAGTCTCGACGTTATTGTAGATAATAGTTTCGAGTTCGAAAGGAGACACGCGTCAAAATATGTATTAAAAAATAAAAATATTTTGTTTAAAATTATTATCCTTCGATTAGTTTTAGATTTGTTCTTTTTCTGTCTATCAAGGACAGCTATTTTTCCTAGATGAAAGATACGTAATATCCTTTGATAATGTGTGTGTAAAATATTATAATGATCGATTGAGTAGTCAGGGCGTATAAGCGTAACAAACAAACATACACACATTTGTATTTAGAATATTGGTTTTGATAAGGCGAGAAAAAGTATAGCCGCTTAATGGTACAAGATAGGGTAAATGCTATCGATTTCGTCCATCTATACATCAGTTTATCCAGGAGTGTATTCAAAGAGCATCCATGCTACAAGACTTGGGGTATCTATATATCTTGCTGGTTATTGATATTATTAGAGCGCTAATTCCTTCTGCATGAGTGTTATGATTTAAAAGAGGAAGGAATTTGTTAAATTAAAATTTCATAACAAGGATTTGATCGACATAAATTTTGCAACGATAATTAACCACGTTTTTAAGTCTATGAGACAAGTACAAAAGCGAACTCTCTATACTTTATATGAAGAAAATATTACTTATATACTTAAAATTGCCTCATTGACAATACGTTAACTTTACAGATGAATCACTGCGTTTTGAATTGGAAACGATGCTGCATTACATAAAACCTTTCAAGTATACTATATGTCGGGCTATTCCGTTTGATTCGTCCCTACCTATAAAACTTCTCAGCTTAAGCATTACATACGTTATTGTAATAATACAGATAACAAATTTTAAATTTTAATTATTATTCTTGATATTTATTATTCTAATGTTATTTAGATCACATATTACACAACGTATTTTAATTAGAATATAGTTATCTGCGTTTTTTAAACTTTAGAAATTGTTTGTTATAATTAGAGTGATAAAGCGTTGTTATGGAATACTATTCAATGTTCTAATATTATTAAGGTCACATCCTCCAGAAATTACTATAATTAGAATGTAGTTAACTTTATTTTCTAAGCTTTAGAGATATTTTGTTTTATTTAGAGTATCAAAGTGTTGTTATGGCCTTAGAAAGAGTCCTACCATCAAGCTCTGGCGATCTGGAGCCTCGAGGTTTCACGTCGTTTGTCACCGGTGGAGTGAAATAAAATACTGAAGGTGCTCTATTGACTGCCCTTGTACAATTGTAATTGTAATATTATTAAGGTTACATACTACACAAATAGTTTTAATGTGAATGTAGTTAACTACGTTTTATAAACTTTAGAAATAGTTTCGTTTATTTAGAGTATCAAAGTGTTGTTATTAAATAAATATCACATCAGTTATTAACTAAATTGCGTAGTATTCACTGTTGTAATATTATTAAGGTTACATACTACACAAATAGTTTTAATGTGAATGTAGTTAACTACGTTTTATAAACTTTAGAAATAGTTTCGTTTATTTAGAGTATCAAAGTGTTGTTATTAAATAAATATCACATCAGTTATTAACTAAATTGCGTAGTATTCACTGTTGTAATATTATTAAGGTTACATACTACACAAATAGTTTTAATGTGAATGTAGTTAACTACGTTTTATAAACTTTAGAAATAGTTTCGTTTATTTAGAGTATCAAAGTGTTGTTATTAAATAAATATCACATCAGTTATTAACTAAATTGCGTAGTATTCACTGTTGTAATATTATTAAGGTTACATACTACACAAATAGTTTTAATGTGAATGTAGTTAACTACGTTTTATAAACTTTAGAAATAGTTTCGTTTATTTAGAGTATCAAAGTGTTGTTATTAAATAAATATCACATCAGTTATTAACTAAATTGCGTAGTATTCACTGTTGTAATATTATTAAGGTTACATACTACACAAATAGTTTTAATGTGAATGTAGTTAACTACGTTTTATAAACTTTAGAAATAGTTTCGTTTATTTAGAGTATCAAAGTGTTGTTATCAAAAAAAAAATCACCTCAGTTATTAACTAAATTGCATAGTATTCACTGTTGTAATATTATTAAGGTTACATACTACACAAATAGTTTTAATGTGAATGTAGTTAACTACGTTTTATAAACTTTAGAAATAGTTTCGTTTATTTAGAGTATCAAAGTGTTGTTATCAAAAAAAAAATCACCTCAGTTATTAACTAAATTGCATAGTATTCACTGTTGTAATATTATTAAGGTTACATACTACACAAATAGTTTTAATGTGAATGTAGTTAACTACGTTTTATAAACTTTAGAAATAGTTTCGTTTATTTAGAGTATCAAAGTGTTGTTATCAAAAAAAAAATCACCTCAGTTATTAACTAAATTGCATAGTATTCACTGTTGTAATATTATTAAGGTTACATACTACACAAATAGTTTTAATGTGAATGTAGTTAACTACGTTTTATAAACTTTAGAAATAGTTTCGTTTATTTAGAGTATCAAAGTGTTGTTATCAAAAAAAAAATCACCTCAGTTATTAACTAAATTGCATAGTATTCACTGTTGTAATATTATTAAGGTTACATACTACACAAATAGTTTTAATGTGAATGTAGTTAACTACGTTTTATAAACTTTAGAAATAGTTTCGTTTATTTAGAGTATCAAAGTGTTGTTATCAAAAAAAAAATCACCTCAGTTATTAACTAAATTGCATAGTATTCACTGTTGTAATATTATTAAGGTTACATACTACACAAATAGTTTTAATGTGAATGTAGTTAACTACGTTTTATAAACTTTAGAAATAGTTTCGTTTATTTAGAGTATCAAAGTGTTGTTATTAAATAAAAATCACCTCAGTTATTAACTAAATTGCGTAGTATTCACTGTTGTAATATTATTAAGGTTACACACTACACAAATAGTTTTAATGTGAATGTAGTTAACTACGTTTTATAAACTTTAGAAATAGTTTCGTTTATTTAGAGTATCAAGCAACATATTTTTTTAAATATATGCTGGTGACATAGCGAAATAACATATGGTTATTCAAATAGGTAAAACTGTAAATAAACAGATACAAAGTCAAAATCAAACAGATGTTTATTTACAGTTTTACCTATTTGAATAACCATATGTTATTTCGCTATGTCACCAGCATATATTTAAAAAAATATGTTGCTTTATTAAAATTTGAGTAATAATCATCAAAATGGAAGCACAGCCATTGATATTCCATTTTAAAATGTATTATTTCATATTATACCTATGCTGATGAATATTGCTAAAAGTGTGTAATTTGCTATTATTAATTTAGAAGAATGTATCTATACTCTATACTAATATTTAATGCTGAAGACTTTGTTTGCTTGAATGCGCTAATCTCAGGAACTACTGGTCCGAAAATTCTGAGTTAAATATCTCATATATCGAGGAAGGCTATAGTCTATATATCATCACGCTCAGACCATTAGGAGCGGAGCACCAATGAAGAATGTTTCGAAATTGGACTTAACGTTACGGATTATTTATAAATATCTTCATCTTCTACGTAAATGAAGACACGAGTTTTAGCTAGCGTTAGCCCAAAGTAACTATTCCACGTGTACGAAGTCGCGGGCAGAAGCTAGTATATAAAGTATCAAATAATGATGAAAGAAGAACATGTAATGAATTAGATGTAATGAAATATGTAATTTATCAATTTATCCATTTCAGGAGACTATAGCACTGATTGGAGTTCTACCAAATAGTATTCATCTGACACATGGGGTTGTAATAAGTTTTATTTCGGTTAGTATGTAATGATAATATTAAAAACGTATTAGAAACTAACTGGAACTCGCGACTACATTCTCGTCAGAGTAATTCGGGTGCTTTATGATAATTACTTGGTATTATTATTTGAATTATTTTGAGCAATATCCATGTTATTGTTAATTTTAATAATTTTGCTTAGCTTACATAATATCATACATAATCCAGTTCACAAAATCAGTTTAGTCGTTTTGGAAGTCAGCCCTGGTAAACAATAGACGCTACAATTGTATTTATAATATATTAGTATAGATTATATGTATATGATACTGCCGTCATTATTATCACGTGAACCCTCTCTAGTTCAGGAGCTTTTAAATAAACATATGAAACTATACTAAATAATAAATACGTCTTTTTGGTGCTATATAAAATCTTAAATAGTACCACAGAAATTTATTTACTCTCATGATTAGCGGTAAAGCACCATTCGTTGAAAAACAAAACAATACCGCTGACGCCAGGTCTCTTTTTTTTTTTTACTTTTTGTCATTCTTTTTTATATATAAATTATATTTCTTATTGTCAATTTAAAAAGAACAACATATCATTTTCTATAATTATATTTAAATTTGTCTCAATTTTTTTATATGTTTTTATAGGTTTATCGTTCGTCCATAGTCTTACCTAATACTATGTAAAAATGTGATTTAAAATAGTAACACGCTAAGCATAGACGTTCTGGCTCTGAAGTGTAGTTGTTTAAACATTTCTGTGGGTGACCAATAACAACATAATAAGTAGTTCTGAGATTGATTGAAACTAATGATTTTATAGCAGACGTTAAATTATTCGCGTCTCAACTAATCGTATAAATAACTTTACAGGGTAATAATCTCAGTGGTACATTCGGAAATATCTTAGAGCTTATTGAAAACGTCGTGTATGTATCTCTTCCGGCTATTTTAGCAGAAATGTCGTCTATGGAAGTGAACAGAATGAGAGGAATTATTGTTAAAAGTTTGCTTCATTGTTCAGGTAATAAATGTTTTGCTTTCTTATGTATTGTAACTAAAACGACTATGGGACTACATAAATATTTCGTTTTTAATTTGTTTATGATATACAACTAAAATTATAGTTGCGACAGTGAATTTGTTTGTTTGTATGTTATACTATCAAGCTTATACAACTAAAATTACACTTGCGACAGTGAATTTATTTGTTTGTATGTTTTTTTTTTTTATCTGCAGACTCTCGGTCCGCACCATTTTTTTGCTATACTTTTATTTAATATGTAAGTTAAAAATCGTATTTGTGAGCATCTATTGGGTAGTTTTTTTTTATATATATATATTTATTTAACTGGTTTAGACGTTATTGCCTTTATGGCGGTTTCATTCCGGTCCCCTATCGCCATCTTTAAGTTATTATCCACAATATGCCGTGCCGGAGCGTCCATGGCCCGATGGATGAACCTACTAACCGCGTCATCAGTCACGTCGGTATAGTAGACACAGGTGTGAGTGTGTCTGGATATTGCCACTATAGCATGTGAAACACTATCGTGGATATTGTTTGTATGTTATGCTATCAAGCTTATACAACTAAAATTATAGTTGTGACAGTGAATTTGTTTGTTTGTATGTTATGCTATCAAGCTTGTTAGGGATACAGAACAGGGTACACGATACTACAGAACAGGGTACACGATACCTTTTACATAGAAAAAAAATTATATGTTTCCGAGGGGTAGTTCAAATTTATATTAATACGAATGAAACCGGGGGCAAAAGTTAGTTAATAACAATTCTCGGAACCAGAAAATATTCCTAATGGTAAATTTGCAAGACTAAATAATTACTGCGTAAACAACGCGAGCGCAGCCGCGTAACATCGCTAGTATAAGTGAAAACTCTGTTACAAACCATAAATTGGGATTAGTATACGAATGTAAACTTAATTTAATTAATTGTTGCAGATGAAACAATCCGCTTTGAGTTGGAAGCAATGCTACATTACATAACGCGCCGACCTTTCCATTATACAATATGTCGGGCTATTCCGTTTGATACCTCGCTACCTATTAAGATTCTCAGCTTTAGCATTACTTACGTTATTGTGTTTATACAATTAAACGCTTTAAAGTTGCAATATCATACTATTCCTTAATGTTATATCACACATTGCATAATACGCTTACCCTAGAAGCGAGAGCACCGTATTTTCTAGAATTTCAAATTGTTTTAATTCAATATATCAAAATGTTATTATGATATATGTCATTGTTAATAGAATTAAACAGTTTAAAATGTTATTGTAGTTTGAGTTTTCACTATTTCTGTAATATTGTGATCACATAATTCACTAATTATTTTTAATATAATAAAATATAATACAGGTTAATACAGGTAGCAGAGTTTTCTAAATTTTTCCATTGTTGTAATGCAATAAAAAGAAAGTAGGGTTATAATCTCAAATAATAAGTAGGTAATCTTTCATTTTAAATGTATATCATGTTATTAACATTATTATATATTTGAGATCACACAATGCATAAAGTGTTCTTACTAGAATATAGGTAATTGTTTTCTGTATTTTAAATAATTTCACTTAGACTACCAGACTGTTGTTATAAATACTTCACAATTTACTTCTGATAATAATTCATTTAAATCTTCCTTCACTAAATATTCTCAACAGAACATAGGTAAACGTGTTTGCTAGATTTAAAATTGTTCTACACCGAGTAATAGATTGTTTTTATGATAGAAATACAACGATAGAAAGTTTTTAGATATCAAATGCATTTAATGTTATTAACTATTTTTGCATTATTCGATCACTTATTACACAAATTGTTCCGATTATAATGTTAGTAACTATGATTTTTGAATATTCAAATTGTTTTAAATAGTTTTCTTATGATATTCATGAAATGTATAATATATATATTTATATAATCATATAGTTTAAACGTAGATATTAATTACGTCTTGTGGTATTCCCTATTTATGAAGTGAAAACTTGGCAGCAAATAAATGTATAATTTCACGTCATGACGTGCTACTAAACATGACAGACTTGCGTCAGACTAGCGACGCGTACGTAGTATAGGGACCTGTGTACATCTAATATTGATATTTTATATTGAGATTATTTATGAACTTTATATAATTATTGAGATTATGTAAGGAGTAATGATAATAATTGACAAAATACAATTTAAATCATAATAATAATAAAATTTACAAAATTATAAAATTTAAATAATTCATCATAGAAGTCGATGCCAACCTACATTTCAAATTTGTGGCAGGTAATAAAATATGTATACTATACAGATATACATCATGAGACACGAGAGTGTACCAAAACGATGTAGATGATATGAATTTAGGTTGGCATTGACTTCAAATATATTATTAGGTAGCGCGAATATCAATATTTTTTATTTAATTTGGTTAATTTAATAATTCGGTTGTTTTTCTCTTTTTAATGCCTTATTAGATTTTCACACCGAAGGCGATTAATTTTTTTTTTTGGGAAAAAAATTATTTCTCCATTTTTAGTGTCCATAAATATATCTGGTTTTTTATGGGTATAATAAATCGGTTCCGATTTCATGAAAATACGTAGATACGGAGTGGGTGAAAATCAAATAAACGATATTTCACACCCTTAGGAGATGAATATTTTCTTCAAATTTATATGGAACCACCTCTGAATATAACCAATTCAAATAAAAAAAGAATTAATGTTGTTATTTTGATCACAATTTGTTCATAACTAAAATGTTGATGACAGCTGTGTATTCTGAGTTTCAAATTGCTTTCTTTAGAGTATCAGATTGCTGTTATAGAAAAAACGAAACGTATTTGTTGATACATCATAATTAAATAATTAATAAGTGTTTACATTTAATTCTACCTATTTTGTGCTACTTTTATTGTTATTGAGACCACACAACGCAAAAAGTGTACGTAATGAAATCAAAACAATTATGTTTTCCGACCTTTCACAACCAAAGGCGTTGCTTTGCTTATATCCATTGTGAATATTTTGTTTAATATCGATTTGTTACTTCTGCCTGGAGGAAGATTATTAATTATTAATAAATGTCTGTATGTGAGTACGAATTTTCTGATTAACTTTGTCTTTCCTTTAATCTAATAATCCTTTAATCTGCCCATAATGTTCACCGGAATCGTATTCGTCTACATTGATCTCCTAGTGATCTTTATTCGATTATAAACTATTGTAGAAACTACGGTAATCCATATATTATTAATGTATTTAGTTCAAACCACGAAGGAAAAAATTCAATACGTCCCAATATCAAAATGAATGAACCTTGGAAATATATCAGAATTAATGTAATTTTTCTAGATGAGACAATTGGCATTATGATTAACAGAATATTAAAAAGTATTACTGAAGCATCTTTTACACCTATTATGGTGTCAATGCTTTTAATATTTATGCAATAATTAAGTAAGACTTTTTGAGCTTTGCTCTGGCGTCAGTAACAATGTAATAATAATATCATTTGCTTTACTGCAACATAAAAAATTTTGTTGGATCTTGGATGATCTTGCTAAATTCACTTATTGAACCTTTATATGTTCATTCTATTATTTTAAACGTATGTTTATATTTGCCCTTCATACTTTTTGCTGAAAAAATGTAACTTAAAAGAATGTTAGTGACTTTGTTATTACACTGTTATCGGTAACAATGATGCAATATAATAGCTTTGTCATTGGGTTATTCAAATATAATGAATTGTATTGAGTTCTAGAATATTCCATTAATTGCCAATTTCACTCTTCTACTTATAAATCTTTTTTTTAATATTTACTGTTTTCAAAGTATTATTCTTTGTAAATGTGTGCAAAATGTAAGTAAACAATGTTATTGACATAGTTATTTTCAACTACTTTATAATTGGTCTAGGGTCTTTAACAATGTAATGCAATTCTTCAAATAGAAATGATGGAAATGAGATTTCTAGAATTATCCATTGGTTGCCAACTTCACACGTCTACTAGTTCAACCCTTATGTTCTTTTCAGTTCAGTCACTAGTTTCACAGTAGTTGAACGTCGATGAAGTCTCAAACTCCGTCTAAGTCAATGCAAAAGTGTAATTGATTCACAAAAGTATCTAAAATTTGTAGCGCTCAAGATGGTTACAACATCTCAAAGATTATTCAAAAAATATCCCAAATCAGCGACACCATTAAAAATTATTATGTTTATTCGTTTATTTTTCGGAATTTATTTCAATTACCGTTCATCTAAAATAATATCATCATTGTTAAAAGTATATTGTTTAGCAGTTGCTATAGGATTGTTTCTCGAATGTTTAATTGGATCACCTTGCAACTTTATACGTGCTGCTTCTACAATAGAGTACAATCTGTATGTTGTTTTTAATTTGTATACAGCCAACGAATACTTATTAGAGTATTGCAATAATCTTAAAATTAAGGATTCTATTATTGGTTTTAAGAACACGAAATGAGTAACAATCGAAGTCATTGCCGCCATTACCTTTATTTTTGCAACAAGAATTATTCTCTTTGTCACTTGTATATCTTATAATCATATAAACATAGTGGCGTTTGTCGTCATCGCTTTTATATTGAGCAGTTTGAGTTTTTCATATTTAACTGAAATAATAATTTTTGGGCTATTACGCAATCGCATGGTGCTTTTGAGAGAGTCGTTAGAAACCTGTGAGGTGCCCGTGAATATCATAAATACGTATGAAACCGCAAAACAAATAAAACAGATCAGGAAGAGTTTGTACTACTACAACTATCTGCTGGAGAATACAAAAAATGCGGATAAATACTTGCAGTTTATGGTGAGCGAAATTATAATCACTTTTATAGGTTTCTGAAGTTATACTTCTTTTGGTGGTGATCACTTAACAGCAGGTGACCCACCTGTTCGTTTGCCACCTATGACATAAAAAAAAAAAATGGCTCGTTAGGGAAAAATGATGAGGGTAAATTTTAACAACGCGCGCGAACATTGTCTCGAAAAACCAACACCCTGAAGTTATTACGATGCACGCGCACATCGTCACGAAAAACCGTCACCCTGAAGTTATTACGATGTACGCACACACCGTCACGAAAAACCGACACCCTGAAGTTATTACGATGCGCGCGCACATTGTCACGAAAAACCGATACTCTAAAGTTATTACGATGCGCACGCACACTGTCACGAAAAACCGACACCATGAAGTTAACAATAATCAATATTTTTTATTTTTATTTTTCTATAACTGTTTTACGTGTATGAATACTAATATAATCTTATTTATCTTTTATACGTATATGTTTAAAAATATGAATATATTTTATTAACTTCTTATCTATATAGAAATTAATTAATGTTTTTGTTTTTGGTTTTAGATAACAACATCTTTGGCGATTAATTTCCTTAAAGTGGTATATTTTTTATACATTTCTATAATGAGTTATATACGTGATGTAAGTATTATTAACAATAATATATAATACTAGCTGACCCGTGCGACTTCGTCTGCACCAAATCGGTTATTACCGGTTTCGATTGTACTTTTAAACGCGAAAAATCTAAATACATCTCAAAACCCGATTGCAGCGATACTTACTGTTTCAAATTGTGAATCCCAACTATCCAGGGACTCACTCAAACATATACCCAGTTGGTATGTGAGAAATATTTTAAAATATGCTTTGAACCCGTTCGCAGCATCACCTACCAGGTCCAATTAAGATAACAAATAACCTACATATATTGCCGATAAATGTCTTCCCAGTACGTTGTCCCAGTAACTTCTGTCCCAATAAGCCTACAACCCGTTCGTAACATCATCTACCGGGTTCAATGAAAATAAAAACTAACCTACGTATATTGGCGGTAATGTAAAAAAGCTTGAGAGGTCCATGGACCTCCAGTTGGAACGTAGTTTCTTTCCCTTTTTTGTAGGCCTTTTCTGTACAGTCAGTATAGTTTATATAATAAAATATCAAGTTGATAGAGTTAAATTGTAATTTAAACGTTAAAATATATTCATAAAAATAAATAATGATAAATTAAACACTGAATGACATCATAACTTGTATTAAAACTTTTTCACACTACATTGTATTAAAGAAAAACATAAATATTAAAAAGATATGAGCAACATGTGTCAACTGTCACTTGCCTGTGACTATTTATCTAAGAGCTAGGCAACGGTTTCGACAGCGAATTAGCTGCCGGTAAACCTTTACAGGCAAAAATATTGATCTTTATAAAAATTTAGAATGTTTTGTTTTTCACTAACTTTTAAACGCTACTAAAACGTGAATTTATTATTGCCAGACAATTTTGATATTAACAATAATGTGCCCGATGCAATTTTTTGTAAATAAAGAAGTATGTTCAAACCATGTTAAGATATCTGTAATTTTATTGAAGTTATATTTCTTTTGGCACGTTAGGGAAAAATGATGAGAGTAAATTTTTACGATGAACGCGAACACCGTAACAAAAAAATGATGAGAGTAAATTTTTACGATGAACGCGAACACCGTAACAAAAAAATGATGAGAGTAAATTTTTACGATGAACGCGAACACCGTAACAAAAAAATGATGAGAGTAAATTTTTACGATGAACGCGAACACCGTAACAAAAAAATGATGAGAGTAAATTTTTACGATGAACGCGCACACCGTAACAAAAAAATGATGAGAGTAAATTTTTACGTTGCGCGCACACACCGTCACGAAAAACCGACACCCTGAAGTTAGCTATAGTCAACATTTTGTTTCTTTGTATTTGTTGTTTGTATTTCTCTATATAATAACTTTCATTGTATTAAATACCTTTTTTTTATTGTTAGTGTCGTTTTTTCTACAAACGTAGAATAAGGCGCAAGATAAAATTTTTGAAAAGATTTTTACTTGTTACGCCAAAGAAGTATAACTTCTAATGCGTGTACATAAGTACACACACACACACACTTTTTT
>MU159857.1:158272-174658 GCA_015888305.1 Antheraea pernyi | reverse complement strand
AAAATGATGAGGGTAAATTTTAACAACGCGCGCGAACATTGTCTCGAAAAACCAACACCCTGAAGTTATTACGATGCACGCGCACATCGTCACGAAAAACCGTCACCCTGAAGTTATTACGATGTACGCGCACATCGTCACGAAAAACCGACACCCTGAAGTTATTACGATGCGCGCGCACATTGTCACGAAAAACCGATACTCTAAAGTTATTACGATGCGCACGCACACTGTCACGAAAAACCGACACCATGAAGTTAACAATAATCAATATTTTTTATTTTTATTTTTCTATAACTGTTTTACGTGTATGAATACTAATATAATCTTATTTATCTTTTATACGTATATGTTTAAAAATATGAATATATTTTATTAACTTCTTATCTATATAGAAATTAATTAATGTTTTTGTTTTTGGTTTTAGATAACAACATCTTTGGCGATTAATTTCCTTAAAGTGGTATATTTTTTATACATTTCTATAATGAGTTATATACGTGATGTAAGTATTATTAACAATAATATATAATACTAGCTGACCCGTGCGACTTCGTCTGCACCAAATCGGTTATTACCGGTTTCGATTGTACTTTTAAACGCGAAAAATCTAAATACATCTCAAAACCCAATTGCAGCGATACCTACTGTTTCAAATTGTGAATCCCAAATATCCAGGGACTCACTCAAACATATACCCAGTCGGTATGTGAGAAATATTTTAAAATAAGCCTAGAACCCGTTCGCAGCATCACCTACCAGGTCCAATTAAGATAACAAACAACCTACATATATTGCCGATAAATGTCTTCCCAGTACGTTGTCCCAGTAAATTCTGTCCCAATAATCCTACAACCCGTTCGTAACATCATCTACCGGGTTCAATTAAAATAAAAACTAACCTACGTATATTGGCAGTAATGTAAAAAAAGCTTGAGAGGTCCATGGACCTCCAGTTGGAACGTAGTTCCTTTCCCTTTTTTGTAGGCGTTTACTATACGCTCAGTATAGTTTACATTATAAAATATCAAGTTGATAGAGTTAAATTGTAATTTAAACGTTAAAATATATTCATAAAATAAATAATGATAAATTAAACACTGAATGACATCATAACTATTTTCAACTTGTATTAAAACTTTTTCACACTACATTGTATTAAAGAAAAACATAAATATTAAAAAGATATGAGCAACATGTGTCATCTGTCACTTGCCTGTGACTATTTGTCTAAGAGCTAGGCAACGGTTTCGACAGCGAATTGGCTGCCGGTAAACCTTTACAGGCAAAAATATTGAACTTTATATAATTTTAGAATGTTTTGTTTTTCACTAACTTTTAAACGGTTTTATGAGATAAAAAGTATCCTAAATGTAATCTCGTAACATTGGTTATCACTGTGCCAAGTTTCGTCAAAATCGGTTCAGTACTTTCAGAGTGATGCGCGTTCACAGGGACAGACAGACAGACAGACAAAAATTTTAAAAGGGTTATTTTTGGCTTCTATATCGACAACAAAGCCTACTCCCATCAAAATTTTCAAAAAATATTTAATGTACAGATTTGGCCCTGCTACAGTTTTATTATAATATAGAAAATAGATAGATAAAGTTGCTAGTGTAGATAGTATTTCAATTATAAATAATGCAGTACTAACTAGTGAGTTTAAAGGGAATGATGGTATTAAATAAAAACGAGGAAATGCATCACGATATGAATTACTCGTTCAGGTAATTTGCTCAGGCGTTACGATTACCCAGTTACTTTTTCAGGAGTGTTCTAAGTTTTTATTGAAATCCGTTTGGAGTTTAATAGTTTTGTCGAGTGATATGATATGACTGGATCGTAACAACCACGCAAAAGGTGGAATTTACCATAGTCTTTCACTTAGACATATCACGTTCCGGTATCAACCGGTGTATTTTTTTTTATAGTAGCACGGAAAAAAGACTGCACCATGCCTAATGGTAAGCACAGTATAGTACAAAAATAATGGCGACCACCGAGTGACACACTATCCATCGCTGGTCGCCGCTGTCATGCCGGCCTGCAAAAAGCTGGATATGCACAGACTGATCCCGAAATCTGCAAAAGCGAATCACTATGACGGGCTATAGATGGTGGTTGCGACCCAGTCAGGCTGTAAAACCCTACCACCCCGCTTTCGCCATTGCCTCGTTCGTTATTCAGCAGGGTGCACCACGTGCAGGTGAGGTTAGCTTGGGTGTCTCACGTCTTATGATGTTATTCGACACCCCTTACACCCCAAAATCGTATAATCGTGTATATCGAGTAACTGATCGAGGTAGCAGGATCTTAATCTGACTATGTGCGACCACTATACACATGGTGATTTACTCGTCATACTCTTTTTTACTTTGCCCTGTTTTGGAATTAGCATATACTTGTAGGTCAGACAACTGCAACCCGATATGACAGATGTACGATACGATTGTACAATTTATTTATTTATAGGCACGGGAGCCATCATTTTACCGTTTTACTATAAAAATGCAGCCTGAGTATGATAGTAAGCCGTCCATTGAAACGAATAAAAGGGCATTCACCGAAATTTAATACTTGTACGAACGGAGTTTTACGGCTTGATATTTACAAAATAAGAAAAGTTCTGAAACTGTGGGAGAGATCTTAACAATTACAACTAACTAATGAACAATTTATTCCTGAAAACTGAATAACTGTTTATCACTCGAATAAACAAATGTAATGTTTAGCGCATTTTCAATACCTTATCTTTTTTGCAGATACATACATCTTTACCGGCACAAGCATTGGTTATAGATTTAATACAGATTATCGTATTGACATTTTTACCTGCCTTGATATGTAAATAAACAATGAAGTGGACAAAATAAAAAACATTCTACAACAGCAATGATTGCGATGTTCAGGTATTTACGGCTTTTGTTATAAGCGTACACTTTTACATTTCCACATTTGTTTCAAATAGTCATAAGTCGTAACATTTTGTGGCTACAAATAAGCTTCATTATGGTAAGATACAAGCGACTAAGCTGGACAAGTAGTTAGTAATCTATATATACGTATGCAATTAAAGATTCTATTGTTTGTCCGGGATAATCTTAGAAATCAGTAAGAGGGTTAGGAAATGGCACAGCCTATAATTAATGCAGATATGATATATAGCTCCTATTCAATAAAAAACCGATTGCCATGAGAAGAAGGTCACCGACACAAAATGTACTAATACATTTTCGAACACATTACGCAGTGGACATAATGTTTGCACTTTAATAAGTTGTAATATTATTTAATTATTGTTACTAATTTATGAAATTTATATTAAGACTTTATATTTATGGTCGGTATTAATAAAATTCATTTGATGTTTGATTGTATAAAATTATATACACAAAAGGTTTGAATATGTTACCTGTTATAACGACTAGTATACCAGTATTTGAAATTACCGGATAGTTGATTAAAAAAATTGGATACCTTACTACTCGCATTGCATTTTGTATATTACAAAGTAGCAAAACGAACGTATTTTACCTTATGTTAAGTCCTCACTGTAACATATAGCTATGTATATTTTTTAACCAACCTCAAAAAGAACGGAAGCCTGAGTTTGGTTATAATGCGTTGCTATTCCCAAGAATTGAGATGAGGCACCTCATGTTCCAGTGAACGCAAGCAAGCACACTCTCCAAACCGGAATACATCAGCACGAATACTGTTTTGCGACAGCAATATCTCTAGCGTCAGTACTCCCATTATCAGTACCTTACATAGGCTCTCACTCTCTACGTGTATTAAGTATAAATAGCAATAGCTTCATAATGACTATAAACAATTTTACAATATAAGAAACATTTATTTTTTAGCCGAGCCCTTACGTTTTGAGTTAGAAACTACTCTGGATTATGTGACCCGTCGACCATTCCGATTCAGCATTTGCCGAGTCTTCACGCTGGACTTGTCGCTGCTCGTCGGATTCCTTTCGACCTGCATCACATACGTTATTGTGCTTTTGCAATTTACTACCGTTCCTTCTTGAATATGTTGTGTTTTATATTTATTAAGGTGTGTATTTAATAGGTTTCTTATTGCGATTAAGGATTCCACAGCTTCTTAAGAGCTCTTAATTAGAGTGATCATTGTGATTAAGATGTGTGTTCGTTTTCAGGATTTTAGTGTAATTTCTTGTTATTTATGATCATCACTTACACTTTTTTTATATATTATAGTTTTTCGTATTTCGTCACAATCTCATCTGATGTTAAATGCTGATATGGCCTAGGATGGTGATCATATAAACTTAAAGGGGAATGGTTCTCAAGTACCTTTACCCAAAACCACCAACACGTGCTTTGCGACAGATTCTCCATTTAAGGGTGGTAGCTAACAAGGTATACTTTCTGTAGGTGGTAGAGCCACGCCGAAGCTATTACTGGTTTCAGCATGAATGGGTCGGTTCGCCCGGGGTAGTACCACCCTCTCACAGAAAACAGACGTGAAGTAACAGTACTTGCATTGTTGCGTTTCGTTCGGTCAGTGTGAGCGCCGGAGGCCCAACTCCCTTCCTCTTCTTCCTATATTCCTTCCTATTTAATACATTGAAAGTTTTAATACGAACAACAAATACAAAGAAACAAAATGTTGACTATAGCTAACTTCATTCTTCATGGGAGAACATAAAGATATATAAAAAAATGGCTTATTCGCTGTCGAAAGCGTTGCCTAGCTCTTAGACAAATAGTCACAGACGTGCTCATATCTTTTTAATATTTATAGTTTTCTTTAATACAATGAAGTGTGAAAAAGTTTTAATACAAGTTAAAAATAGTTATGATGTCATTCAGTGTTTAATTTATCATTATTTATTTTATGAATATATTTTATTGTTTATATTACAAATGAAGTCTATCAACTTGATATTTTATAATGTAAACTATACTTCCTGTATAGTAAACGCCTACAGAAAAGGGAAATGAACTTGAAAAAGGCCAATATACGTAGGTTAGTTTTTATTTTAATTGAACTCGGTAAATTATGTTACGAACGGGTTGTAGGGTTATTTAAAAAAAAATCTCACATACCATCTGGGTATATGTTTGAGGGAGTCCCTTGATAGTTTGGATTTACAATGGGAAACTGTAAGTGTGGCTGCAATCGGGGTTAGGTTTATTACAATTTTTCACGTTTAAAAATACAATTGAGACCGTTGACAATCGGTTTGATGCAGACGAAGTTGCACGGGTCAGCTAGTTAGTAATATAGTTATTATTAGAATAGTATTACTTAGCTGCTTGAATAGTTATAATATCACCTTTATTATTTACAGAAATATTAGTTCACTAATTTTCAAGTAGAAATTGTACAGGCGACATTATTTTTCTTTACACTTAAGTTGTATATACTGTCATATAGTTTTAATAAGCGATATGTATGCAAATAATGAATTTTAAAGAATTAATAAAGTAAAAATGATTATCAGAAAGATATGTTTTATTTTTTAAATTGGGTTCTATCTCTTACACGTTAATAATAAATGCAAGTGGGCTCAATAAAATGTGGTTCAGTTAACTAATTTCTAAATATTCAACGGTTTCAAGTTTCCGCATCGAGTTAAGGATGTCGCATGCAGTTGTGTGACTTAATTTAGCTGAAATCCAGAGTGATTTGCGTAATTTGGTACGGAAAGATCTATCTTTATCTAAATGATTTAGGCATAATCGATATATACATTAAATCATTATATAATATGATGGTAACATTTGAATAATTGGAAATAGGTTTACAAATCATTGTATTGTATATTACTTCGAATATATTTCATGATAATTATCTTCTATATAGATATAATAAGAATGTATATCTAACGTGTCTGTATTTTTTCGATTTTTGTGAAAACAAATTGTTGCAAATTTTTCATATATATATAAATATACATATATGAGTTGTTGAAACATATATGTGTACCAAGCATACATACCTCAATAACTCTTATATATATTTCGTATCGGATAATTTTCTAAACTATTTCAGTTTGATATGGGAAAAAATAAAACCCTTCCACTTTCATGTGTAAGCGTGTATGCGAGCACTTGTGTTGTATAATCTTGCTGCAGTGATGTAAGATTTTGTGTCACCTTATCGCGCTATCAGCGTACTCAAAGGCTTCACATTCTACATTTTCTTAATTTTACAGGAGAGCAAAAATACTTTGAAAATTCGCCTCTTCAAACTTTACCAGCTTTTTAATAGACTTAATATACAATTGACGAAAGAAAAATATATACGAATATATTAACATACTTTTAAAGCTTTGAAAAAGTTAAGGATTATTTAATTCTATATGCTTACATAGACGCAATACATATATATTTAAAATTCAGTTGACATACGATAGTGTGGCCCTTTATCATTTTTTTAACTTTTGTTTTTATGCTACTTAAAATTAATTAATACGTCATTTATGACATTAAGTTTTATTTTGTATAATAACGTATAAGCTTTTACGTTCATATGGTTCGTAGGATATTGTAAAACAAACAATATGGTAGGGAAAATAATTATTGTATTTGTAAATACGATCCCGTAACTCAAACTGGTAGTAAGATAATTAAAACTAATTTAGCGGTACTCATAATACGTTTTTCTGGCTCTATTAAAAGTGATTCTTATGTTATTTTGTTCTTTCGGAACTCGTGAAATATTGAATATAACGTTACCTCCTTTTGGCACTTCATAAAGGACCACATTCTGATCTAGTTTATGAAAAAAATCGATTTTTGGATTTTTTGTAGATACGTTCATCTGGTTCTTATACCGCGATATTAGAGTTTAAAATGCTACTTTAGAAAGTACTTCTTCTGGTCACCAGTTTTATTGTATTGATGTTGTCTATTATAACGAATTTTCAGTTACATACAGTGTTTGCTATTAATATACGAAGGTCTATCGAACGGAAAGCTTTCGATGTGTTTTAATGCTGTTGCTGTTGTTACCACAGGCCTTTCGGACGTTGGAGTAGACGTCGTGTCGGTCGACGATTACAGTGTATTAATATATTTTTCAAATCAAGTGTTATTTCGTCAGTGATTAACTATGCCGCTCCGATATATGTCCATAAAGCAAGTTATGAACATGAGGCTATTTTTCGGCTTGTACTACAAATTTTCGAAGAACAATTTAATTACGTTTATTGCAAAATGTTATTGCCTAACAAAATACTTTTTAATTTTCATCTTCACCATTATATACATTTCGAACAATAAAATAACTCAAACTATAATTATCGGGATTGTTATATTGGATGCCGGTGTTAGCAGTATTGTTTCCTTAATCACCGGTGATAACTACTTTTTGTTATACTTGGAGGGATTGGATCATTTAAGTGTAACACTTCAAAGTAAGAATCGAAATATACCGTTAACGAGTACTGTTGTTATAATAACGTTCACATTCATATTTGTTCAAGATGTTACGTTCGTTCTATCAAATAACGGAGATATTGCTTTTGCCATGATTTTGTGGAATCTGATATGGGCATCATGTTATATGAAAAATACAATTATAATCATGAGTTTTGAACTGTTGTGGAATCACGTAAGGATGTTGCGAAGGATGTTGGAATCGAAAGTAAGAACTCTAGGTATAATGCCTGCCTTAGATGATATAAAAACTTTACTAAAATTTTATAAAATTATCTTAGAACTGTTTATGTCTATTGGAGTTTATTTGAAGATACAGGTGAGTAAACTATATATCTCTCGACTTATATAATATTTCATTTTAAATTCACAATGTATTGGAAACAATTACTTCTTACAGATACTACTGGGTCTAACTCACTTCATTGTTTTAATATGTGTGTATGTTTATGAAATCATAGCAAGTCGTAATGTTTTTGTGAGTATCTTTTCCGTTTTACCAGTTTATATATCAATTTTGTACATGTATATGTCTAAAAAAATCGTAAACTTATGAAGGTCTTCATACCTCGATATAGTCGATAATGGAATGAAGTCACATTTTTTCAAGTTCAAAATTGCACATTACAATTTTAGAGGAATGCTTAATAATTCATTATTCGTGTGTAAATGGCATTAAAATTACAGGAGGTTTGCAATATATATGTCAATCGAGTGTAGCGTTTAAAGGCCTTGTCTAAAGTTATACTTTGAATTGTTATCCAGAATAAATAATTACATAAATTAGTCAAGAAGATTAAACGATAATGGTAACGATGTACCTGACATTCATTCCAAACACGTATACTATTAGATGAATGACAGTATACTAATCTATTAAAATTAAATGTTATTATTCATTCTTAACAAATTATGAAAAACCACAGAATTTTGTCACTATATCATATTTGTTATGGGCATTAATTGTTATAAAAATTAATGTTATTAATAATTTACAGGCCAGTATCTATTTAAGTATAGTAATTGTGATATACTTTGTGGTCATATGCATCCCGCTATTGTTGGCTGAACTTGTGGCAAATGAAGTGGAACATATTAAACTACTGCTTACGAATCAACTGTTAATTTGCAAAGGTATATTTTTAAAAGTTATCAAGGTAAAATAAGAAAATAATAGGGTAAATAATTTAATATTTCAGGGAGAATTTTAATAAAGTTATGGTAGTTAGGGTTGTGTTTAAGAAATTTTAATAAAGTTTTCGTTGTAACTGACAACGACAGATAGATATCTGGTTAATAACAAGGTTTTCTATTATCATACCCATCCGTAAATATAACGGTAAAACTCATTCAATTACTTTATGTAGTTCAGTGATACGGTAATACTAGCCTGACTGGTTTTTTAAATTAAGGTTGCAATATAATTAATTTAATAATAGAATAATATTAGAATATAATATATATGGAAATAATAAAATTAATTATTGTTGAATATTCAACTGACACTGTCTGTTATTGTTTTACACTTTATACAAACCGAACCTTGCTGGGCATATTGATAATTGTTTGATACATACTTGGAAATTGGATAGAATTTATTATTGCAAAATCCTGACCAGTCATTCTAGTTTTAAAGTGGTACGATGTCAGATTTGCTTATCTCCTACCTATATCAGTTCTATCATTTACTTGACTACGAGATTTTACTAGATAACGTGATTCTCCCAAGTAGTGGCTATCCACTACATATCCATAATCTTTTACCTTTTTGGTTTTGGTAAATATGTGAGTCAATATGTTTATATTTTCTTGCGTTAAATTACGTTTCCAATTTCTATGATTTCGTTAAATTGTAACTGTAGAATATATGAAACATTTTATTGATAGAAAACAAAATAGATACGAAATATTACTTCTAATTTTTCAGATTCACATGAACTGTCCAAGGTTAACAACTTGTTGGTTTTCTTGGATAAGAACTCCTTCAAGTTCAGTATTCTGAGGTTTGTCAACATCAACGTGGCTCTAATCCTTAGCATTATCAGCATCTCTACAACATACGCTTTGGCTGTCATACAATTTACTCACATTCTTGAAACAACTGCAGATCAGGACTAATATTGCAGAACTTTTGGCGCTATATGATAATGAACGAACTCCGCTTGTTTTATTTTCTTGAACTTCAGTTGCGTTAAGGTTTTACTAGTACTGTTCTGGAAAGTCAAAGATAAATTAAAGAAAACAAGCAGCTTTGTGTGTGTTTCAGAAGTCACATTTATGATAAGCCGCTTATGTAGGTTTGGAGTGCAACGGTTTTATACCGCATCATGCCTTAAAATAGGTGAAATTATGGTCACACGCTAGCTGATATATTGATAAGATTTATAAGTAGTAGAACCTATGTGTGATTTGACAGCAGGAGCACCGTCATTATACTCATTTTTCTTCCACGATGCAGCAGTGTTCACACGTGCAAAAGTGGCAAAAGTTTTTCCAACTCAATATTGGGAACTGCATATTACTATAGCTGGCGTCAGAACTGCGTCGGTTTTGAGTTTGTTTATTTATAGCTCTAGACTGTAGACCACATCAAATTACTAATTTCCATTACTCCAATTGACATCAATGTTACACCAAAATTTTCGATGTATATACGGTTATTGTATATATTAATCGGATCATCTATCAGAATTAACAACATAGAAAACATCTCAGTAACATATCAGTTACAATAATAAATAGTGATACTCCGTAGATAGTCAATGCAGGTTTATTTATTTAAAATATGTGGAATATCAGCTGCATATAATTTTAATTTATATTTAATGTTTAACTTTGATGCTTATTGTTTCATGTTTATTGTAAATATATGCACAATTCATTACGAAAACGCGTTATTATTAAAAAATCAAAATAATAGACGTAGAAGACTACTTAGAAGAGATAAAGGCAGAAAGACGAAGATAAAAAAATGAATATCATAAACATCTATTAACAACAATTTACCTGTAATTTTACCAATCAGAGAAAACGACTCGTTTAAAAGCTGATAAGTGGAAACTGTAAAAACATTTAATAGAACTCTTTGCTCTGAATATATCTTACTCATTATCAGTAACAGTTAAATTTACGCCTAATTATTATTATAACTTCCTTATTAGTGTTTTATTTCATTATTCCCAAGTACAGGCATTAGATATCAATGTTGACTTTGTGTTAGATAATCAATGTCACATACCAGATTCATATGAGCAAGTCAGCAACCTAGTAAGCACCACTGGTTCAGTTTATGAATGTTACTCTAATATTCGTAGGTAAAAGGATCGGTATAGATTGATGGAATAAGAAGGGGTTGGATGTAAGAGAGTTAATAAAATGGTCGGTAATATGCCATTATCCAATTACATTAACACATTTGGAAAATGCATGTGCTCGCGGTTCTTTGTACGCATGTCTACTTAACATTTAACAAGTTTCCACCTTACTGTGGAGTACAGAAGATGTATATTGTGCATATTTTGTGTTATCTCTTTGTAACGTACATACGCCACTGAAATTGATTAAACATGATACTTTCATTTTTATTAGATTCTAATCATTACATAGTATAAAACAAAGTCTCCTACCGCGTCTGTCTGCCTGTCTGTTCGCGATAAACTCAAAACTACTGAAGGGATGTTCAAGCGGTTTTCACCAGTGGATAAAGTGATTCATGAGGTTTTTTTTATTATCAGAGGAGGACTGCCGGGCCCGCTAGTTATTACATAAAATTGTAAATATTTTAAAGATTGTGTCACGTATAAATAAAGTTCTATCACTGTGTAAAGCTTGTGTTATCATTTTGATTTCCAAAGCAAATGCATACTTTTTTTAATGGCATAGTTGGCAACTCACACCGCTGACACCGCCAAAACCCTCTCCACCTGGGAGGTCGCCTCTGCAGACAGCGACTTCAGGAGGCACAGGGTGTCCACAGTGGAACGTCCTGTCCGGAAGCCGAACTGCGCGTCCGACAGATTCGGCCCCACTCCCACTAGGTGCTGGACGACCCGGGCAGAGATAACCCTCTCCAACGCCTTCCTGGCGTCGTCCAACAGGACAAGGGACCGATACGCGGACGCGCAGTCTGGAGGGCGGCACGCCTTTTCCATTAGGCAAAGCCGCCCAAGCTTCCAGGGCTTCGGGAACTGCCCGACCGCAAGACACCGCAAGCTACTATTTGTAATGATACAAACCCAGACGAAGTCGCAGGTGGCAGCTAGTATCATTTACCAATAAAATTACATCGAAAAAGTCACTATCATTGGATATTATTATTAAATTAGATATTAATGCAGCAACCAATTTAACACCCAAATTAGCAATCAATGGATGTTTCTAGAAACTCATTCGTATTATTTCTATTTGAAGCATTGCATTACATTGTTTAAGACACTAGAGCAATTATAAAGTAGTTGAAAATAACTATTTCATTAACATTGTTTACTTACATTTTGTAAAAGTTTACAAAGAACAATACTTTGAAAGTAGAACATTGTATATTACAAAAAAAAAGGTTCATAAGTAGAAGAGTGAATTTAGCAATTAATAGATTATTCTAGAACTCACTACAATTAATTCTATTTGAATAAACCAATGACAAAGAAATGACATTGAATCATTTTTACCAACAACACTAACATTGTTTGATGATACATTTTGAACATATTTATAAAGGAAAATTATAAATATACTTTTAAAGTAATAGGATGAATGCTATAGGCCTTTTCATCTCTAACAGATGATTCAAGTAGCATTCCGAAGGCACTTTCGTAGGCCGATCCGGGAAAGGATCCCTCGGCCGCACATCTGACAAGTATGCGTGCCCCCAGGTGGACGGGGTTGTAGGAGGAGGATATTTAAATAAAAATATCGTACACTGACTGCTGTAGTAAGTTATTAGTATAGTTAAGTTATTTCTTCAATGTAAAGTATAAAAAAGGGGTATGTAAGAAATGTAAGGGGTGTCAAATAACATCTAACACTTGAGACATCCAAGCCAACCTCACCTGCACGTGGTGCACCCTGCTGAATAACGAACGATATATGGCGAAAGCGGGGTGGTAGGGTTTTACAGCCTGACTGGGTCGCAACCACCATGTAAATGGCGAAATAGCCCGTCATAGTGATTCGCTTTTGCGGGTTGCGTTGCATGATCAGCCTGTGCATATCCAGCTTTTTGCAGGCCGGCATAACAGAGGCGACCGGCGATGGATAGTATTTCACTCGGTGATCGCCATTTATTTCTAACTCTATTCGAATAGAATTATTTAATAGAATATTGTAACATTACGATTTTTTTCAGCAATTTCTTCATAGAAATTATATAACAAATCAATTAATTATTGTATCGTTTATTGATAGCGCATACAATTTACACTTGGGATTATAATTTGAGAAAAATGTGTAACAATTAATAAAAGCAATTTATAAACTCAAAACAAACGCTATTTATAAGCTAAGAAGCGATGATGGTTTAGGGGCTCCCTCTAGGCTTTACGTGTTTACCATCCTAGACCACATCATCATTTACTATCAAATGAGTTTATGGTCAAATGCTAAAACCTATTTAAAAATAAGTATAACTATTGCATATACTGTAAAAAATCCATATAATGTTTTAAAGAGAAAAGATATAAAACATTGATATTTAAAAAAGTTGAGGCACCCATAACGATTGCCGACAGAAGTGAACACTCAGAACAATGAAATAACTGTGATCTCTTTTGAATTTTTAATGTAATTACAGTGTCAATTACAATGTTTAAATTTCATAATTTATACAATTAAATTATTAACATTAGTCTGGATTTCACATCTATTAGTAATCGTAGCATTAATTGTATACATTTCTATATAGTTTATTAATTAATCATAGATATGAGGGGCTGCACAATCTCAATACAGAATCTCAATATTAGATGTACACAGGCCGCTATACTACGCGTTGCTAGTCTGATGCAAAGAACGCATAAAGAAGTTTACAGTGTCCATATCAATCTATTCAGTAAATTCTTTGTCTTCATTTTTAAGCATCCATACTAATATTATAACTGCAAACGTGAGTTAGTTTATCTGTTTGTTACGCTTTCGCTCCTTAACTACTCAGCCGCTCATCTTGAAGTTGTGCGTACCCATTGTCACGGGTAGAGAAAGAAGACATAGGGTACATTTCACCCAGAAAAAATGTACTGTTTCTGAGAGATGGATCAAATCTACACTACCGCGAACGTAGCCGCGGGCAAAAGCTAGTAATTTATATTTATTATTATTGCTATACACGCCCAACGTAACTTTGAACTTGTAAGCAAGTTTCCGTTTATTTATAAGATTCGATCAATAAGTTTGTCTATTAAAATTAAAATGATAACTAAAAAGCTGTAGATACGTTACCTACATGATATTTTGATAAAACAAATGACACTATTACGCACACATATGTAAAGTAATATTGTAACGCCACACTGTCTTAGCTAAAATGTGGAAGTAAGATGGCATATTCAAAATATCGGTGGCGAAAAAGAAATAGTTATATGTTGCTCAAATACGAGCGGATTGACGTGGCAACCGTCAAAAATAAGCTAGTTAGCCAAGTTTTAACAAGGCGCTGTCGAAGCGTTTATGACGTATTTACAGCTTTATAGTTATAATATCATTGATTAAACTGAAAACGCTTCTAGATAATTCTGCTAAAAATTTCTTTGCGTGCAGGTTTGTTGATGTGTTTGTAAATAGAAAATTGAAAACACAACTTTGAACAAGTAATTTTCTGGTTATTAATAGGTAGGTATCAATCGATATATGTTTCTAGTCACTTATGAAATAGCTCTAGAAAATTCTACCAACGATATGGATGATGAAAAATATATCCGAATGGGTCGAGGTTATTCAAAACAATGTTCGTTATCTTATGATATTTAATATATATATTTGATCGATAACATTCAACATTGTCGAACCAATGAGCATATACAATAGCAAACGTAAGTGATTTTCTCAAACATAAGGTTTTTATACTAAGCATTTCATTTTAAGCCACATCTATCTGACACTACGCTATAGTTTTTTATTTTTATATCATAACTGGCAAACGAACTTGTGGTTCACCTGGTTTTAAGTGATTACTACCGTCCATAGACACTAACACTGTGTTGGGAAAGGGAGTGAGGGAGGAGAGGAGAGGCCTCTGGCGCTCTCACTGATCGAACGAAACGCAACAATGCAAGCACTGTTACTTCACGTCGGTTTTCTATGAGAGGGTGGTACTACCTCAGACGAGCCGACCCATTCATGCTGAAACCAATAATGGCTTCAGCGTGGCTCTACCACTCTTTAATAATTGATAAATTTATTCTTTTAATTTTTCAAACTGACAAAAGGCGGACTTTTAATACTATTATTAATAATTTTAATAAATTTTTAATTTGTAATAAATTAATATTGATGAAATTTTGACGCTATACTAAAGCTTATAATGTATAATAAAGTGTAAGTGATATTCATAAATAACAAGAAATAACACTAAAATCCTGAATCTCTCTAAGTAAGAAATCGTAAGAAGTTGTAGTATCCTTAGTCGCAATAAGAAGCCTATTAATAAATATATAACACAACATATTCAAGAAGGGACGGTACAAAATTGCAAAAGCACTATAACGTATGTGATGCAGGTCGAAAGGAATCCGACGAGCAGCGACAAGTCCAGCGTGAAGACTCTGCAAATGCTGAATCGAAATGGTCGACGGGTCACATAATCCAAAGCAGTTTCTAGCTCGAAACGTAGAGGCTCGGCTAAAAAGTAAATGTATAAATGTTTTTTATATTGTAAAGCTGTTTATAGTAATTGTGAAATCACTGCTATTTATACTTCATACACGAAGAGAATGAGGGCTTGTGTAAGGTATTGACAATGGGAGTATCGACATGAGTCCTATTGCTGTCGCAAAACAGTACTCGTGCTGATGTATTCCAGTTCGGAGGGTGTGCTTGCTAATATTCATTGGAACATGAGACATTTCAGCTCAATTCTTGGAAATAGCAACGTATTATGACCAGCCCCAGGCCTGCGCTCCTTTTGAGGTTGGTTATACATAGCTATACGTTGGAGTGATGAGTTAATATAAGGTGGAATGTGTTTTGCTATGCTACTTCGTAACATAAATAAGCCATACGAGCAGAAATGACTCCAAATATTATGTTAATTATAAAATACTTCTAGATACTGGTATACTAGATGTTATAACAAGTAACATGTTCAAACTTTTTGTGTATATAATTATATACAATTAAACATCAGAAAAATTTTATTAACACCGGCCATAAATATAAAGTCATAATTTACATTTCACATATTACTGGTATAATTAAACTATATTACAACTAATTAAAGTACAAAACGAAGTATTAAAGTTCGAAAAAATATTGAATCTACTAACTGGTGTCGGTGAATTTCTTCTCATGACAATGGCTTTGTTATTTCATAGGAACTATATATTATATGTGGGTTAATTATAGACTGCGCCATTATTTCCTAACCCTTTTACTGTTTTCTTAATTTTATGTTCAACAGGTACGCGCTTGGTTATAATCTTATCTGATGGTAAGTGACTACTACATTAGATGCCTATTCACTCTACTCTTAGAGACTTCCAAGTAATAATATGACGGGAAGACAGACGCCGGGACTGAATTCCACTCCTTAGCAGTTCGTATAATAAATGTGGAAGCAAATCGCTTCCTACGAATTACGGAAATATCAACCACGTAAGGGTAGAAACCCTCACGGATGGAATGGGGATGGTGAAATTATATTATGTAATTCCTGTGCACACTCTCATGTTACCTATAAAACACTGAGAGACAAACCACTTTTAGACGATGCTCTAAACTGAGCATTCTTGACTCCCACAGCGCTTCATCACCGACA
>MU159857.1:146659-158262 GCA_015888305.1 Antheraea pernyi | reverse complement strand
GACGCTCAATGGAGTCAAGAGTGGCCAACTGATATTTGGTTGATCTATCCCATCGTGACAACAATATTCCACGCATGAGCGTACTTGAGCTTAGTACAGGCTAAGAAGAGATAGTCTGGTGTGAAATATCGCTTAACTTTAAAGAGGATCCCAAGATTCCTTGCAGCTGTTCTTGCTTTCTGTTGAATTGAGCGCCCGAAATTGAAATCCGATGTTAGCTAGAACCCAAGAAGCTCGAGATTGTTAGTCACTTGCAGGGAAACACCTTGAAAAGTAGGAGTCAAGTTAAACGGATTCCGTTTTGTAGAGAAGAGACACGCCAGTGTCTTTTAAATTTAACCAGGTTTGAATTACTCAAATCGGCAACAAACCTAAGGTTTTTATTCAGACGTTCGACAATGGCCTCTCTCTCAATAAGGATTTCTGGTACGCTAGCTCGAGGAATGTATATATACCTCTCAGATATAGCGCTGCCATACGCGTACCTAAAGATACCGGTTATAGCAGATCATTTATGTCCAGCAGAAATAGGGTTGCTGAGAGTACAGATCCCTGAGGAACTCCGGCATTTACAACCTTGAGAGACGAGCAGCCATCAACAACTACTCGTATAGTCCGTTCTCTAAAAAATCGCAAATCCAAATCCGCAGGCGTTTCAGTATTCCGTATGCTTGTAGCTTATTTAAGAGGCTAACGTACCAGACCTAGTCGAATGCCGTCGAGACATCCAGAGAAACAGCTACAGCCTCCCCGTGTTTATCGATAGCCTATTAGAATAGAATATTATTAAGCTCTAGGTATGTCAACAACTGCTTATTCAATATTCGCTCCATCACTTTACAGAAAAGTGAGGTTATGGCGATTGGTCGATAGTTACAAGGGCCAACACGGTTTCCCTTTTTTGGTATCGGCTGAACATCTGCAGTTTTCCAAGATTTTGGAACAATACGAGACTCCAGAGAAAGGCGAAATAGGTGTGTCAAGATAGGAGCCAACCCAGGTGCACAGATCTTAAGTACCCTTGATGGAATATCATCAGAGCCAGTAGCTTTATTCACATCTAAATTGCAAAGCACTTTTCGTACGTCCTTGGTCCGAATCACAATGTCTTGGATTGTGGTATCACACGAACCCTCGTATGTTAATTAATGGTGTAATTTTAACACTAGTATCTAGACGCGAATTGTTCGCAGACTTGCAAAAATATTTGCCTTTTCTGTCGCTAAATGAGCCAATGAACCATCTGATTTAATTACGGATGGAAGCGAGGACTTGAGAAAATTAGCTTCAACGGACTTTGCAAGAGACCAAAAAGCCTTGCTACTTGATTGGTAAAAAGCCAGTTTGGCCCCAATACAGTCAAGCTTTGTTGTAGACTTTCTTTTTATCTTTTAGTTCCGGATATTTATTGCAGCGTGCTTCAGCCCATACTTGAAAACTTAATTGTTAAATTTTTAAGATTACCCCGGACATACAATAGAATTTTTAATTGAATCAAAATCAAAATACTCTTAATTCAATTTAGACCCTGAGAAGGCACTTATGAACGTCAAAACTACCACCGGTTCGGAAAACAACCCAGTCATTGAGAAGAACCGGCAAGAAACTCGATCTGGTTTATCTTTTCATATTGCATACATATCTAAATATAGATTATTATACTACTTGTCCAGCTTAGTCACTTGTATATTTTAATAATGTATAAGTATATATCACGAAATGTTAGGAATTATGATTATTTTGTATAAATGTAGAATTGTGAAAGTGTATGTTTACAACAAAACCTGTGAATACCTGAACATCGCAATAGTTGCTGTTGTAAAATGTTTCTTATTTTGTCCACTTCATTGTTTATCAATTTGCATATCAAAGCAGGTAAAGATATCAATACGATAATCTGTATTAAATCTATAACCAATGCTTGAACCGGTAAAGACGTATGTATCTGCAAATAAGATAAGGTATTGAAAATGCGTTAAACATTACATTTGTTTATTCGAGTGATAAACGTTTATTCCGTTTTCAGGAATAAATTTGTCATTAGTTAGTTGTAATTGTTTAGATCTCTCCCACAGTTTAAGAACTTTTCATATTTTGTACATAGCAAGCCACAAAACTCCATTCGTACTTATTAAATTTCGATGAATTCTTTTATTTGTTTCAGTGGACGTCTTACTATCATATTCGGACTGCATTTTTATAATAAAGCGGTAAAATGATGGCTCCCGTGCATATAAATAAATACATTGTACAATCGTACATCTCTGTCATATCGGGTTGCAGTTGTCTGACCTACAAGTATATGCTAATTCCAAAACAGGGCAAAGTAAAAAAGAGTATGACGAGTAAATCACCATGTGTATAGTGGTCGCACATAGTCAGATTAAGATCCTGCTACCTCGATCAGTTACTCGATATACACGATTATACGATTTTGGGGTGTAAGGGGTGTCGAATAACATCATAAGACGTGAGACACCCAAGCTAACCTCACCTGCACGTGGTGCACCCTGCTGAATAACGAACGAGGCAATAGCGAAAGCGGGGTGGTAGGGTTTTACAGCCTGACTGGGTTGGAACCACCATGTATACGACGAAAAAGCCCGTCATAGTGATTCGCTTCTGTGAGTCGCGTTTCGGGATCAGCCTGTGCATATCCAGCTTTTTTCAGGCTGGCATGACAGCGGCGACTAGCGATGGATAGTGTGTCACTCGGTAGTCGCTATTGTTTTTGGACTGTACTGTGCTTACCATCAGGCATGGTGCAGTCATTTTTCCGTGCTACTATAAAAAAAATACACCGGTTGATACCGAAACGCGATATGTCTAAGTGAAAGACTATGGTAAATTCCACCTTTTGCGTGGTTGTTACGATCCAGTCATATCCTATCACTCGACAAAACTATTAAACTCCAAACCGATTTCAATAAAAACTTAGAACACTCCTAAAAAAATAACTGGGTAATCGTAACGCCTGATCAAATTACCTGAGCGAGTAATTCATATCGTGATGCATTTCCTCGTTTTTATTTAATACCATCCTTCCCTATAAGCTCACTAGTTAGGACTGCATTGTTTATAATTGAAATACTATCTACACTAGCAGCTTTATATTATTTATTATTGTTAATAATACTTACTTCACGTATATAACTCATTATAGTAATGTATAAAAAATATACCACTTTAAAGAAATTAATCGCCAAAGATGTTGTAATCTAAAACCAAAAACAGAAACATTAATTAATTTCTATATAGATAAGAAGTTAATAAAATATATTCATATTTTTAAACATATACGTATAAAAGATAAATAAGATTATGTTAGTATTCATACACGTAAAACAGTTATAAATCATTTTATTAGGGTTATCGGAAACGACTCTGCAATACCTGCATCATAGATTGGCGACACTAAATGAAAGGCGACCGAATTTCTTGACAAACAACCAAAAAATTTACTGTTTAAATTTAATGGTCATTATAAATATTGATTATCCAAATCTTAACAAAAAGTTTTAAATTATTCATGACGACTACATTATAGTTTGGAAGCTGTTAAGTGAAGTTCTAAATGACTAAGAAGTATTCAAATCAATAACTGTAATAAGACAGTGGAAGAAGAAGCAACGCGGCACTTAAAATTACATATTCAGTGAAGATAGACATCGCTAACTAATGAAAAGAAATTGAAGTGAATAGAGTTGTCGACTTATAAAGCTTTTGTTTTATAAATATTGTTGTGAGTTCGACTTGCAGAGATTTACGTTTTATCCTCACTAATATTATAAATGCGAATGTGAGTTACATTGATATACGTATTTTTGCATGAAAGCAAGAGAACAAAGGATTCCTTCGAGTTGTGGATGTTTTCGACTTATCGAAGTTCTACTGTATTTGAAAAAACTTACAAAAGTGATTATAATTTCACTCACCATAAATTGCAAGTATTTATCCGCATTTTTTGTATTCTCCAACAAATAGTTGTAGTAGTTCAAACTCTTCCTGATCTGTTTTATTTGTTTCGCAGTTTCATTATTATTTATGATATTCACAGGCACCTCACAGGTTTCTAACGACTCTCTCAAAAGCACCATGCGATTACGTAATAGCCCAAAAATTATTATTTCAGTTATATATGAAAAACTCAAACTGCTTAATATAAAAGCGATGACCACAAACCCCACTAAGTTACTATTAATATAAGATATACAAATGACAAAGAGAACAATTCTTGTTGCAAAAATAAAGATAATGGAGGCAATGACTTCGATTGTTACTAATCTCGTGTTTTTAAAACCAATAATAGAATCCTTAATTTTAAGATTATTGCAATACTCTAATAAGTATTCGTTGGCTGTATACAAATTAAAAACAACATACAGATTGTACTCTATTGTAGAAGCAGCACGTATAAAGTTGCAAGGTGATCCAATTAAACATTCGAGAAACAATCCTATAGCAACTGCTAAACAATATACTTTTAACAATGATGATATTATTTTAGATGAACGGTAATTGAAATAAATTCCGAAAAATAAACGAATAAACATAATAATTTTTAATGGTGTCGCTGATTTGGGATATTTTTTGAATAATCTTTGAGATGTTGTAACCATCTTGAGCACTACAAATTTTAGATACTTTTGTGAATCAATTACACTTTTGCATTGACTTAGACGGAGTTTGAGACTTTGTCGACGTCCAACTACTGTGAAACTAGTGACTGAATTGAAACGAACATAAGGGTTGAACTAGTAGACGTGTGAAGTTGGCGACCAATGGATGTTTCTAGAAACTCATTTCTATTTGAAGAATTGCAGTACATTGTTAAAGACCCTAGAGCAATTATAAAGTAGTTGAAAATAACTATGTCAAAAACATTGTTTACTTACATTTTGTACACATTTACAAAGAACAATACTTTGAAAACAGTGAATATTAAAAAAGGTTTATAAGTAGACGAGTGAAACTGGCAATTAATGGAACATTCTAGAACACAATACAATCCATTATATTTGAATAAGCCAATAACAAAGCTATTATATTGCATCATTGTTACCGCTAACAGTGCAATAACAATGTCACTAACATTGTTTTAAGTTACATTTTCTCAGCAAAAGTATGAAGGGCAAATATAAAAATACGTTTAAAATAATAGGATGAACATATAAAGGTACAATAAGTAAAGTTAGCAAGTTATTGCTGATTCTACAAAGTTATTTATGTTTCACTAAAGCAAATGATATTACATTGTTACTAATGCCAGAGCAAAGCTGAATAAATCTTACTTAATTATTGCAAAAATATTAAAACCATTGACGCCATAATGGGTGTAAAAGGTGCTTCAGTAATACTTTTTAATATTCTGATAGTCATGATGCTTATTGTCATATTTAGAAAAACTACATTACTACTGATATATTTCCAAGGTTCATTCATTTTGATATTGGGACGTATTGAATTTTTTCTATCTTGGTATAAACTAAGTATATTTATAATATATGAATTACTGCAGTTTTTGCAATAGTTTATAATCGAATAAAGATCATTAGGAGATCAATGGAGACCAATACGATTCCGGTGAACATTATGGGCAGAAACTAGATTAAAGGAAAGATAAAGTTAATCAGAAAATCCGTACTCACATAAGAACATTTATTAATAACTAATAATCTTCCTCCAATTCTTCAGGCAGAAGTAACAAATTGATATTAAACAAAATATTTACAATGGATATAAGCAAAGCGGAGGGATGCGAAGATGGTCCCACCTCCACGTGGTGCATCCTGGGCAGTGGTCAGCAGCTTTCCTAAGTGAAAGCTGCTGGCCACTGGCGAAGAGGACCATACCAATCCAAGGTGTTATGGGAACCGTGCCGAGGGATGCGTGGCTAAAGGTGAGTTTAGTCGCTAACGGTACCTCTCCGATACCAGGGCACCTCGGAGAGTAATTATGCCCTTCCACCGATATGCGGGGCTCTGTCGGTGTGTGACCTTTCTTCCCTAGCTACTCGTGGGAACAATATGGATGAAGATAGTGAAAAAATCCTTTTAGATTTAAATTCCCTTGTTTACGCCCTGGACGAGTCCAGGGACGATATCTCACCTGGGACGGCGGGAGGTAATGCCTCCCCGACGCCCGGATCTAACACCCCTACAGCTGAGAGGACGAACCTCGGGACGGAAGTTACCTCGGTAACCACACCGCCCAGGGAGTCGAACTCTGAGCATAAAAGGGGTACGAGACGCAAAATGTCGGGAGCAGTAAGGAGGAGGTTCCGGAAGCTAGTGCAAGCGGACATCAGCCCCGATGAGGTGCTGACGCTTTGCCGAAAGCCCTGGACCGAAATCCCTGTTGAAAACCCCGGAGGACCGAAGGCGGTAAAGCGAATTCGGTCTGAAGAGGTATCTCCCGATTTTCAGCCTAAAAAGGCCCTTAAGACTGCCCCTAATACTAGGGTTAGGCATAGCTTTGGTGAGGTTGCTGGTTCCACGCGAGTGGGTATTCGAAATGTGAATCCCATGAGCGTGGAACAAATGAAACTCGTTCACAATGCCCTCACACAAGAAATTTTAAAAATAGGAATCAAAGGCGCTGGTCCTCGATTCCTAGGACTCAGTCACCGACCGGGCTGGATGCTCATCACATGCTTGGACGAGATGAGCAGGAAGTGGCTAACTGAAACCACTCCCAACATAAAGCCCTGGCCGGAGGCTGAATTAAAAATCATGTCGGAGAGTGAACTCCCGAAGCCGGCAATTGGCTCAGCGTTCTTACCGGATAACGAGGCTGCGACCCTTGAAAACGCACTCGAATTAATACGGATACAGAACCCTGAGTTAAACCCGGAACACTGGAGAGTGCTGCACTCGAGGGAAGATAAGGGGGGAAGATTTGTCGCTTTCGCCCTTGACGATCCGTCGCTTCAGACTCTTCAAAAAAATAACTATAAAGTTATGTTTGGCTTTAGATGCAATCTGATGATACTCTAAAGAAATTTGAAAGTCAGAAAATACAGCTGTCATCAACATTTTAATATGAGCAATTAGAACCACATTAAATTGTACAAAAAACAATTAAAACTGGTTCACATATTATTAAAACCAACTATTATTGTAAATAAAATTAATCTCAGTTCATAAAAGAAACAAACATATGATAGGCTAAATAATCTCAATACAAAATACCAATATTAGATGTACACAGGTCCTAACTACGCGTGGCTAGTCTGACGCAAGCCACGCAAGTCTGTCATGCTTAGTAGCACGTGAAGACGTGAAATTATACATTTATTTGCTGCCAAGTTTTCACTTCATAAATAGTGAATACCACAAGACGTAATTAATATCTACGTTTAAACTATATGATTATATAAATATATATATTATACATTTTATGAATGTCATAAGAAAACTATTTAAAAAGCAACATATTCAAAAAGCATAGTTGCCTAGTCCGGTGAAGCTGTGAAGACCCTGCCGGGTCAATAGCGTAGTCAGTTCGAGAAAAAAAAAAGCATAGTTACCTACATTATAGTCGGAACAAATTGTGTAATAAGTGGTCCAATAATACAAAAATAGTTAATAACATTAAATGCATTTGATATCTCAAAACATTTACTTATATCAATAGTAGCATACGTTGCATTTCTATCATAACAACAATCTATTAGTCTGTGTAGAACAATTTTAAATCTAGTAAACGCGTTTACCCATGTTCTGTTGAGAATATTTAGTGAAAGAAGATTTAAATGACTTATTATCAGAAGTAAATTGTGATGTATTTATAAGTCTAAGTGGTAGTCTAAGTGAAATTATTTAAAATACAGAAAACAATTACCTATATTCTAATAAGAACACTTTGTGTATTGTGTGATCTCAAATATATAATAATGTTAATAACATAATATACATTTAAAATTAAAGACTACTTACTTATTATTGCAGATTATAAGCCTACTTTCTTTTTATTACATTACAACAATGGAAAAATTCAGGGAACTCTGGTACCAACCTGTATTATATTAATAACAAATAGTGCATTATGTGATCACAATACTACAGAAATAGTGAAAACTCAAACTACAATAACATTTTAAGCTATATAATTCTATTAACAATGACATATATTATAGTAACAATTTGATACATTGAATTAAAACAATTTGAAATACTAGAAAACACGGTGCTCTAGATTCGAGAGTAAACATATTATGCAATCTGTGGTATAACATTAAGGAATAGAACATTACATTATACATTTATATATTACAATTTTAAAGTGTTTAATTCATAGAATTATGATACCGCTTACACTTACGCGCGGGTTTGTTACTCTATGTGTTTAATTGTATAAACACAATAACATATGTAATGCTAAAGCTGAGAATCTTAATAGGTAGCGAGGTATCAAACGGAATAGCCCGACATATTGTATATTGGAAAGGTCGGCGCGTTATGTAATGTAGCATTGCTTCCAACTCAAAGCGGAGTGTTTCATCTGCAACAATAAATTGTTAATAAATTAAGTTTACATTCGAATACTACTCCAATCATGGCTTCTAACAGAATTTTCACTTATACTACCGATGTAACGCGGTTGCGCTCGCGTTGTTTACGCAGTAATTATTGCAAATTTACTTTTAGGAATATTTTTTGGTTCCCAGAATTGTTATTAAGCTTTTGCCCGCGGTTTCGATCGTACTAATATAAATTTGACCTGTCCCTCGGAAACATATAGATTTTTTCTATGTAAAAGGTATCGTGTTCCCTTTTCTCTATTCCTGACAATACTTATCCGAGATTTCATGATAATCGGTTGAGTAGCCAAAGCTTGAAAGCATAACAAACAAACAAGCAAATTCACTTTCGCAACTATAATTTTATATAGGCCATCAATATCGAAACAAGATATTTCTGTAGTCCAGTAGTCGTTTTTAGTTACAATACATAACAAGGCAAAACATTTATTACCTGAACAATGAAGCAAATTTTTAACAATAATTCCTCTGATCCTGTTCACTTCCATAGATGACATTTCAGTGAAAATAGCCGGAAGAGATACATACACGACGTTTTGAATTAGGTCTAAGATATTTCCTAATGTAACACTGATATTATTACCCTGTAAAGTTATTTAATGTTGTTATTGATCACCTAAAGAAATGTTTAGACAACTACACTTCAGAGCCAGAGCGTCTATGGTATGCGTCTATTTTAAATCACATCACTATATAGCATTAGGTATAAGACTATGGACAAACGATAAACCTATAGGGCATTAAAAAAATTGAGACAAATTTAAGTATAACTAGTGAGCGCCCAGTGGTCGACATTCGACCATAGTTCATTGATTTTTTAAAGTTTGAACTTTATTAGGGTTCTTTTGTCAACTTACTTATATAATCAAAGGTTTTCATCATGGCTACTCAGTTATTTGCCACTTTTTTAAATTATATAAAATTTTAAAAAATCTATGTCTAAATGAAATAATAATTATAAATTTGAAACAAAAAACAGGCGGTTACATAAGGTGGTAAAACTCTCAAATTTTCAGTAAATATAACTTTACGAAAATAACTCACTCAACTCAGGATACAATTCTCAATTAATTTTACACGACACCATGAGTGATGGCATTTCTGAGTGATATTGAATTAAATGAAATCTGTACATCATGAGGAATAGTTGCCCAATAACATCGCTTGGAAAAGTAATGGATACACAATAGAATCAAATGATGAATATAAAACAAAGATATTTTTAATACTGCCAATAACTTTTGAAAATAATTCATTTTTGTTCAAAATTCATCATCAACTGTACCAAATATAACTGCTACATCAAGTTGAACTGCATCATTGTAACCGCCGATATCTAAGCCATGGATTACTTTCATGAGCAAACAAATTTTGTTATTTTGAATTTACAAAGTTTCTTTGGCTCATTTTATTGAATCATCATTTAAAGTGAGTTCACCATAAAATACAAAATATTGACATTGGCTTTGGTAATATTGCTTTACTCTTATGACAACATGAAGCAAAATGGAAGCAGTCCTGTCACCAAAAAATTTGACAGTCAATAACACCAAAGATAATAATAATTACTTCAGTCGTTTCATAAATTATATGTATCAATTAATTTTTAATGTATGTTATTTTATATTATTATACAATTAGCCTACAATTTGACCAATTGATTTCAAAGGGCATGCAACTTCAGTCATGTTAAAAATATTGAAAAGGTAATTGGAACGTAAGAGGTAAAATGACGGATGTTAAAACGTCTTTTTCATTTACATGTGTGTATATGTTGTGTGAAATTCTAGCAGTAGTGTGAGTAACTCATATTTTAATTAATTTAATGTACTTCTAATGCATTTTATATAAAATAAATAGCTTTCTGCACTTCTCCTCCATATAAACTTTAACTATGCCAAATTTCACGTTCATTCGTTCCCCCAATTCCGTTAAAAAGGGATACAAAATTTGGTTTTGGTAAGAACAGAATCTATTTTTCATCGCAGGTAATAATGCGGTTCAAAATTATTTCATTTGTGTGTCTGTTGAGCAGTGCAAGGCACGTCTCGACGCGTAATTCGCGCTGGCGATCATTGAGTTCGTGGGGCACCCATTTGTCAAGCTTTTTTACCTTGCCAATTTGACGCAAATGGACCAATATTGTTTTGACGCTAACGTCGAAAGCTGCTGCTAATTCAGCCGTAGATTATGTATCATCAGCTTCCACAATCACCTTTAATTCGTCATTGTCGACCAAAGTCTTCGGACGACCGCGAGGTTCATTTTTCAGGTTGAAATTCCCGGAACGGAAGCGAGCAAACCAATAACAGGTGGTGCGTTGGTTTGTAGTGTTAGCTCCGTAAACGTCGTTGATGTTGCGTGCTTAAAATTGTGCTTTTTAAAAAACTGCTTCAAGTATACCGAGTTATGACTATCTATACAAATATATCTTCTTCTATACATATCTATACTAATATATAAAGCTGAAGCGTTTGTTTCTTTGTTTGGTTGAACGCTATGATCTGAGAACTGCTTCAAGTATACCGAGTTATGACTATCTATACAAATATATCTTCTTCTATACATATCTATACTAATATATAAAGCTGAAGCGTTTGTTTCTTTGTTTGGTTGAACGCTATGATCTGAGAAACTACCAGTCAGATTTGAGAAAATCCTTCGGTTTTAAATAGCTCATTTATCGAGGAAGGCTATAGGCTATATATCATCACGCTAAGACCAATAGAAGCAGAGAAAATGAATAATGTTTCAAAATCGGGCACTTTTTTCCTTTTGAGAGATTTCGTTAGTTGTAGCAATAATATTCGTTGAATAGGACAGGCGAAGGAATTAATCTATACAGCCAATTCTGAAGTTGTCAATATAGGTATTTCTTATATATCCTTTAATCAATTTTCTTCCATGTCCAAGTTACAATAAAGGCATAAGCGCCAAATCTTCTATATAATATGTCGTACATTATTTTATCCATCATTATTATCTTCTTAGTCTTCATAATCATAAAACAAAATTGTTCAAATAAAGATTTCGTTAGCGTTAGTATTATAAACGTTGCCAT